>CAUYRT010071699.1:0-26384 GCA_963574885.1 Lepilemur ruficaudatus
CTACTTGGGAGGCTGAGGCAGAAGGATTGCTTGAGCCCAGGAGTTTGAGGTTGCTGTGAGCTAAGCTGACGCCACGGCACTCACTCTAGCCCGGGCAACAGAGTGAGACTCCGTCTCAAAAAAAAAAAAAAAAAAAAAAAAGCTAACAAAACAATGTGAGGTCGCTATCCTATACCTGCCAGCTGATAGGTGTAGCCAGGTGTGGGGGGGAAGGGAAGAGGTCAGAGAAGTGGGCCCGTCAGTGTTGCGGGACCACAAGGAGGGCAGGAAGGCCTCAGGGGCCTCACGGAACCCTGGCCACCGCCTCCTTCCCCTAGGACTGGAAGCTGGCCCTGATCACCAAGGTGGGACTGGCGCTGTCGCTGGTCTGTCTGCTGCTGTGCATTCTCACCTTCCTGCTGGTGCGGCCTATCCAGGGCTCGCGCACCACCATACACCTGCACCTGTGCATCTGCCTCTTCGTGGGCTCCGCCGTCTTCCTGGCCGGCATCGAGAACCAAAGTGACGAGGTAAGGCCCCGCCCCACCTCACCTGAGCGAGAAGTCGGCGAGGCCCCGGAGGAGGCTAGCCCCGCCCACTTCCGGGACCTCCGTCAGAGAGGCGGGCCCTGGAGGCACGTAGCCCCGCCCCTGCCCGGGATCTGGCCCCGCCCATCGAGGTGTGTGCCTCTTTAAAGGGCGCCGGCTTTGGAGGTGCATGGCCACGCCCCGACCCCACGCTCATCGCGGCTATGGGCGTCGCGGGGACCGAGCCTGGCTCCGCCCCAGCACCGCCGACCCTCCAGGCCGTGGTCCCGCCCACTCCCCTCCAGGCCCCCGCCCACCCCGGGGACTCTGGAAGAGGACTGGCTCCGGCGGTGCGTGTCCCGCCCCGCGCTGACGTTGCCCCGTCCCTCCGCCCCCGCCCCGCAGGTGGGGCTGCGCTGCCGCCTGGTGGCCGGGCTGCTGCACTACTGCTTCCTGGCCGCCTTCTGCTGGATGAGCCTCGAAGGCCTGGAGCTCTACTTCCTCGTGGTGCGGGTGTTCCAGGGCCAGGGCCTCCGCACGCGCTGGCTCTGCCTCATCGGCTACGGCGTGCCCCTGCTCATCGTCGCCATTTCGGCGACCTCCTATAGCGAGGGCTACGGCCGCACCAGCTTGTGAGTGCGGCACGAGGGGAGGGCCGGGTGCCAGGCCTGGGGCACGCGGCAGCGCCACACACATTGCCTGGCTGCCCTCTGGCTCCGTTCGGGGCTTCCTTGGACGCTGATGGGACCTCTCCCTTCCCTCCCAGCTGCTGGTTGTCCTTTAACCGTGGCTTCCTCTGGAGCTTCCTGGGACCCGTGATCTTCATCATTTTGGTAACTGCTCACCCCCTACCCCAAGCCCGAACGCCATGGCCCCTCACGGAGCCCTGCTAGACCGTCTTTCCAGCCGTCTAACCCACCATCTGTGCCCCCTGCCCCGCCCAGTGCAATGCTGTCATCTTCGTGACTACTGTCTGGAAGCTCGCTCAGAAGTTTTCTGAAATCAATCCGGACATGAAGAAATTAAAGAAGGCCAGGTGAGAAGAGGGGCAGACGGGAGGACTTGGAGGTGGTGCTGGCGGTGAAGTGGGGTCCCCAGGCTGCAACTGCCCTCCCTGCAGGGTGCTGACCATCACCGCCATGGCCCAGCTCTTCGTGTTGGGCTGCACCTGGGTCTTCGGCCTGTTCCTCTTCAACCCACACAACTGGGTGCTGTCCTACCTCTTCACCGTTCTCAACTGCCTGCAGGGCTTCTTCCTGTACTTGCTGCACTGCCTGCTCAACCGGAAGGTGGGGCCTCCGGCGGGGTGTGGGCAGGCTGGAGGGTCCCGGGGCCTGCTCCTTCCCTGACCCACCGCTGCTCCCCTGGCTGCAGGTGCGGGAAGAGTACCGGAAGTGGGCCTGCCTAATTGCTGGGAACAAGTACTCCGAGTTCGCCTCTTCCACATCTAACACAAGCCACAATCAGATGACTCGGGTAAGGAGCTGTGCCTGGCATGGGGAGTCTCAGGAAGGCACCCTGGCGGGCTCAGGCCTCACAGGGCTCCTTTCTCTCCAGGCCCTCAGGCCGTCAGAGTCCGGCATGTGAACCCAGCATGGGAATCTGTGGTTCTGGCCATCCTAGCAGCTCCTGTGGCCTCAGCAGCTTTTGCACATGCTGAAGACCGTCCTCTCCTCTCCTCCCCTCCCACTCTGCTCCCTCCACCGTGTGTGCCAGAGACGGGGTAGCAGCCGTACTCTGGCACCGAACTCCAGAACACCCAGGGAGGTGGAAAGTTGGAGCCGATGGTCCTGCTTCCAGCTGCCTCTTCGCCCTACCCCAGCTGTGCCCAGGGTGGGACAGGTGCTAACCCAGGGCTGCAGCCCATCGCCCTGGTATGTGCAGCCAGTACTGGGGACACACTGAAGGCTCTCGCCCGGCCTGGCGTTTTCCTCTCATCTGTCTTTGCTGCAGAACAGGCCAGGGCACTGGGGTTCAACTCCCCTCTTTAAGCTAAGACTGATGTCAGAGGCCAGGGCAGGGCCCCTGCCTGAAGCTCACGGTACAGAGGCCTGCCCGCCCCGAGCAGCAGGTCTCACTGTCTCGAAGGTTGTGGATGTCGTGTACATTGTTTTTATCTGTACAAATCTTTCAGTGTTGACACTTAAGATTAAATAACACACGCATAAAGATGGCCTTGCTTGCTGGTGGGGGTTTGCTGGCCAGGCTTGGTGTCCATGAAATGCCGACAGACAACCAAGAAACAGATGGGATGGGAGCCAGGCTTCCATAATACATATTTATTCTTACACAAATCTACAGCTTTGGGAAAAAAAAAAAGAAAGAGACCCATCTGGCGCCTAGAAAAGAAGACATGAAGCGACACGTGGGCAACTGCAGGCCATCGGGGCACGTGGTTACCGGCTCTGCTCAACTGCAAGACAAATGGGGGAGGCCAGTGAGCGAGGGGCACGGCCCGGGAGGGGTCCTCTGCCCCAGACCCAGACTCCCAGCCTGCCCAAGCCACTTACTGTATGTGGAAATGTCAATTTCCTCGGGGAGTTCTGCCACATTCACTTCAAACCGGTCCTGGACGTCATTGAGGATTTTGGCATCGTTCTCGTCAGACACAAAAGTGATGGCCAAGCCTTTGGTGCCAAAGCGACCGGCACGAGCCACCTGCAGCAAGATGGGATCAGGGTCAGCCCGCAGATACCACTCCAGGACTTGAAGAAAAGGCTGCCCGGGCACCAGCCCACTGCCATCCCAGGATGGGGGCCCGCGGGGCCACGCACCCGGTGCAGGTAGGTGTCCGAGTCCTCGGGCATATCATAGTTGAAGACGATGTTGACTCGCTCAATATCCATCCCCCGGCCAAACAGATTGGTGGCCACCAGGATCCGCCGCTGGAAATCCTTGAACTGCTGATAGCGTGACAGGCTGGGGTGCAGGAGAAACAAGTGGAGGCCATCAGATGCTGCGTCCTGGGTGGCGCTCCCTGCGGCCTTCGCGGGCGGCGCGCACTCACCGCTCCTCCTGGGCCATGCCGCGGTGGATGGCGATGGCCGGGAAGTTCTGCTCCACGAGGAGCTGGGCTAGGGCCATGCAGCGCTGCACTGACTTGACGAAGATGACCACCTAGAGGGAAGAGTGGCAGTCAGGGCCAGAGTCCCCCCAGGGCCCAGAACCCTGGGACAGGCCAACGGAAGCATCACCTGGTTGAACTCTAGCACGTCCAGGAGATCAAACAGCTTGCGGTTCTTCTCGCTGTCCTTGAGCTTGACGTAGTACTGCTGCAGCCCGTGCAGCGTGAGCTTGGTCTCGTCGTCCACAAACACCTCCATGGGCTGTGTGGGGAGGGAGGTGGGGAGGGGCGAGCAGGACTCACTCTTGGGCATCTCAGCTGCCCAGAACCTTCCAGTGAGGATTCCTCTGTGCGATGCATCCCAGAGCGCCTACCGCACCCAACCTCAGTAAGGATCTTACTACCAAAAGCTGGAGGTCAGCTCTGGTCGGGCTCAGGCATGGACCAAGCTTGACTCCCAGTGTGACAAGACCGAGAGGGAGGGTGGAAGGAGGAGGCTCGGCCAGCCTCCCAGCATCCTTTGTGCCGTGTGCCGTGTGGGTGTCCTGGGGCGGCCCCGAGCCCTTGGGGAGGGCCAAAGCTGCTGCGCTGAGGTCTCAGCCACTGTGGGTGGGCCAGGGTCTTGCCCTACTCACATCCTGCATGAACTTCCTGCAGACGGGACGGATCTCCTTGCTCAGGGTGGCGCTGAACATCATGCACTGCTTCTCATGGGGCGTCAGGCGGAAGATCTCCTGCACGTCCCGCCGCATGTCTGGGTGGGGAGGGCAAGAAACAGGTGGGTGTGAATGTCTGCCGGACCACGACCCCCACCCCAGACCAGACCCAGACCGCTCCCGACCTGTGCCAGGGAGCCAGTGGCGCCATGACGAGGGAGTGGAGGGAGGGGCGAGTCCCAGGTGCCTGAGGGGCTGGACTCGGGGGCAAGCCAGCGCAGGCGCAGGAGGAGCTGCAATCCACTTACACGCTGCCAGCGCTGAGCAGCCGTGCCATGCGCCTCGAGCCGCACTTCAGGGAGGGGAGCCTGAGGCAGAGATAGCCGCTGGGGTGAGAGCTGTAGCTGCCTCCCAGGACAAAGCCCATCTCCCACCGGCCCTGCCGGGGCTCACTGAGGGCAGGCAGGGGCCTCAAACTAACCCAACAGGCAGTGGAAGCCACGATACTCCTACAGGTATGTGCATGGATGCCTTTATGTCCAGGCAGGGACCCCAGCTCACGTGGGCCCTGTGGTCCCATTCAGCTGGGCTCAGGAGCAGCACGTCCCGCTCTAACACTAGGTCCCCTAAGATCATTTACGGGAGACTTACGTGCCGGCCACCCACGAGACCCACTCTGGGAGCCCTCGGCCTGCTCAGTCAGGGCCCACCTAGATGCTGGCTCTGATGTCAGGGGCTGTGTGGGGCGGGACGGTGTGCTGGGCGGGCCCGGGCAGCCCCATGGCCTGGCAGGGACACTCACCCAGCTGCTCCAGCATCTTGTCACACTCGTCCAGCACAAAGTGCTTCACGTTCTTCAGGTTGAGGCTCCTGTTCCGCACAAGTGCCAGGATCCGGCCTGGGGTCCCCACCACGACGTGGGGACAGTTCTTCTTTAACACCTCTTCATCCTTCTTAATGGAGAGGCCACCGAAGAACACAGACACCTACAGGGATTGGGAGAAGTTGCTTCCAGCTGTGTGGGGGCTGCACACTCGCACCCTACTTTATACTGGCACCCAGTCCACAGGCCCAGCAGCTCCCCGAGGGTGCCCAAGAGCCAGCCCTGGCACCTCAGAACAGGAGGCCTGAGGGACAGAGGCAGGCCTGAGAGCCTGCCACGGCATCAGTGAAAGGCAGCCGCAGGCTGGGACTGGTGCAAGCCCCTGGGAGTCGTGCATAATTCATTAGGCTTTTAAGGAGCATAAACCACCGCAAACCTCAAAGGCAGCTGCCGCCGCCAAACTTGGTAAATGCTGGACGGGGCCAGAGCCAAGGCCACAGAGGCTGCAGGAGACCACACAGCACCCAGCCTGGCCCAGTCTGAGGGGTCTCACCTTGACACTGGGCATGTACTTGGAGAAGCGCTCATACTCCTTGCTGATCTGGAAGGCCAGCTCCCTCGTGTGGCACATGACCAGGACCATCACCTGTGCAGAAGAGAGGTCCTTAAAGTACTGTAATGCACTGTCCTAAACCCTCCCCAGCCAGAGCTCACACTGGCGCTCCCTTCCTTTGAAGGCCCACACCCAACCGGTCCCCTCCCGACAAGAGTACCTGCCACACTGCTCCCCACACCACAGGCCATTTGAAAACCTGGTCCAAATTCCTGCACCTTCCCAGCCCCTCGCTCCCTCCACCCTCTCTCAGCTGCCGAGGCCACGTCTCCTGACACCAGGACCTACGGTGAGGCCAGGAACAGAAAATGGCTAAGCAACGGTTAGGCCCAGCCACCCTGGTGACGCGGGCCCACGCTCTAATGGCTTCCTGAGTCTCCACTCTTGGGCTGTCCCTGCGCTCCCGCCCACGCCGCCAAACATGACCACAGCACAGCCTTCCACCAAGTCCTCGTCCCTCACAGTTTGCCCTAAGAAAACCCAGGCACATGCACCAACGAGGCTGTGCGCCTTGGTGCGATTCTTGAGAGCAAGACACTGGAATTCACCTAAGTTGTCCCCCAAGAGTGGAACATAACGATGACAACAGGAGACGGCCAGGGCCCGTCAGCAAGAACAGCAGTGACAAGTGTATTCAGTGTGACTCTACCTTCGTAGACATACACGTCTAGGAAGTACACACTGAAAGGATGGCACTATTTCCGGGAACTGTGGGCACTTTTTTAAAAAAATACATGAAAACTCAGTTAAAAAAAAAAAAAAAATTAGAAGCGCACAAAGATCGTGTGGGATCAAGAATCGTCACCAGGGGGCACTGTGGCGCCCACTGCCTACCGGAGCCGGGAAGCCCACCCACCTGTCCGTTGACCGGCTCAATCTGCTGCAGGGTGGCCAGCACGAACACCGCCGTCTTGCCCATCCCGGACTTGGCCTGGCACAGGACGTCCATGCCCAGGATGGCCTGGGGAATGCACTCGTGCTGGACTGGGGGAGGAAGAGCGCGTGAGGAAGCAGGAGCAGACCCACTCTCTGTGGGGGCTCCTCCCCCGGGGGCTGGGAGACCACAGTGAGGGCAGTCAGAAGAGGCCAAGTCCAGGGCGGCTAGGGTGTCTGCCTGGTCGAAGTCCAGTGCCATGCCACGTGGGCAGCCACGGGCCCTCACCGGGCGGGTAGGCACCTCCCTCACCCAGGGCAGACCAAAGGCAGAGCCGCTCTCGACAGCCACGGCTGGTCTTGGTGAGAGGACGTGGGCAGGGGGTGACACCAGGGAGGCGTACCCTCAGATGGATGCTCAAAGCCACAGTCCACGATGGCCCTCAGGAGCTCCGGCTTCAACAGAAAGTCCCGGAAGCCGGAGCTGTGGATGGAAACGTAGGATCCCTTGACATCTTTCTTAGGGGGAGCCGGAGTGCTCTCTGGAGGAGCCTGGGGCTCTTCATCTTCCTCGTAATCCAGAAGCTCATTTTCCACGTCCTGTTCTGCCATGGTGCTAAGCACAGAGGAGAGAAAGGCCCTGCGAGCAGGCGCAGGAAGCTGATGAAGCTACGACTGCACGGCATTCTGGTCTCTTCCCACAGCCCGGCCATCGGCTCCTCCTGTGCGACACCCCCAGCTTCAGCCCGCTGCCTCCACGTCTCCCCACCCTCCTCCAAGCCCGCGCTCCTCTCCAACACCCCGCCAGCCACGCCCAACACCTTCAACCTCCAAGGGCTTCCCGTGGCGCTCAACTCACCGCAACCCCCAGCCCGCCCAGCTAGGCCCCTGCCCACCTCAGCCCACACCACCCCAGCCTTGCTCGGCTGCGCAGACTCATGGAGCCTCACCCCAAGCATGTGAACCCTGCCACCGCCAAGAATGCTCTGCTCCCAGGTCTCTGCATAGATGCCTCCTTCTCAACCCGCAAGTCTCAGCTCTAACGAACCTGCTTAGACCACTGAGCCCAGGAGTCCCCTCCCCATCACTCCCCAAGGACCCCACTGGGCCTGCATGGGACAGGAAGCCCAGAGACTTGGAGGTGCGGTACCAGGATGCCAAAGAGAACTGAGTTTGTGAGGAGCAAGCAGTCATCTGCCCAGCCTGGCTTCTCCTGCTATCTGTGGTCTACACGGGGGAATAATTAAGTGCTCTCATGAAAAGCCTCCCATTGGGCCCAGGCCAATAAAAATAAAGCTGGGATGGTGAGAGGAATTAATACAAAGCTCGCTCTCCTTCTCGTTTTATTTAATCCAATGCGTACCAAGTGCCTGCTGGGTGCAAGAGCCCCAATGTGAGGCCACTCGTCTCTTGCCCTCCCTCCCGACCCCAGCCTCTGGTCTAGGGGGCAGAAGGACTGAAGCTGTACTCCTTCTACCTGAGGCTGGACCTGAGGGTCCCGGGCCCATTTTCTGACCCATTTTCTCTGTGACTTCATGTAGGCCCAGGGCTTTAACCACTTCTATGCTGCTACCTCCCAAAAGTTGGGTCTCCAGTGGCAATCTTGCCCCTCAATTCAAGACCCAGTTATCAGCTGCCTCCTCAGACATCCTTGGGGACTTTGGAAGATGAACTCAAAATGCCTGCTTCCCATACCTCAGCAACAGCAATTCCACGCTGACCTCTCAGTGGCTCTGTGTGCTCCCTCCTCAACCTCCCTGTCCACCAGCCAGCGAATCCCACAGTCCCTCTGGCTACTTCTCACCCAAAGCTGCCATCGCCTCTCTTTTCTTTTGTTAAAGTAGCATAGCTTTACTGATATTCACATGCTATACAACTCACCACTTAAAGCACACGATTCAGTGGACTGTTACAGTCACAGACACATACGACCATTATCACAGTCAATGTGAGAATATTTCATCTCCTCAAAATAAGAAAGAGCCCCTGTACCTTTTACCTATCATCCCCCATCCCCCACCACCTTGGCAAGCTCTAGCCTACTTTCTGTCTCTATGGATTTGCCTATAGAAAATCCTGGGTGTTTCAAAGTAAACAGGAAAAGAAAGGAAAGACAGACAGAAAATCAATCCTGGACATTTCACATAAATAGAACCTTTACAGTATGTGGCTTTTTATGTCTGGCTTCTTTCACTCAGCACCATGTTTTCGGGTTTTTTTTCTTTTAGAGTGAGTCTCGCTCTGTCGCCCTGGCCAGAGTACAATGGCATCCTCACAGCTCACTGCAACCTCAAACTCCTGGGCTCAAGTGATCCTCCTGCCTCAGCCTCCCAAGTAGCTGGGACTACAGGCGCACATGCCACCATGCCCAGCTAATTTTTCTATTTTTTTTTTTTTAATTTTTATTTCAGGATATTACGAGGGTACATTTTGGTTACATTTTATGTCTCTGCCTCACCCAAGCGAGGACTAGAGGTAATTTTTCTATTTTTTGTAAAGAGGGGGTCTCACTCTTGCTCAGGCTGGTCTCGGACTCCTGACCTTAAGCAATCTTCCTGCCTCGGCCTCCCAGAGTGCTAGCATTACAGGCGTGAGCCACCGCGCCCGGCCTGTTTTTGAGGTTCATCCACGTCATAGCACATGTCAGGACTTCACTCCTTTTATGTTCACCTGGCATTCCGGTCTTAGGAGTATACCCCGTTTTGTTTAACAGTAGGACATTTGGGCACCATCATCCCTTGCCTGGATTAAGCCAATAGCCTCCTCTTTGGTCTCCTGTTGCCATGCCCTCTGCCCCTCCCCCAGAGCAGCCAGAGGGAGCCTACAGAAGCTAAGTCAGAGCATGTCACTGCTCTGCTCAAAACCCTCCACGGGCTCCGACTATGCTAGGAATAAAACTCTTCTGAGGGTCCCCACTATGGCGTGCCAGGCCCTTCTGGGCCTGACCCCTCTATGCTCAGACCGCATCTCCTCCACCACCCCTCACTCACTGGCCTTGCTGTTGCATCTCAACCACCTGTCACCTTTGCACTACCTGGAATGGTCACAATGTCCCCACTTCTTCTGGGCCTCCTTTGCTCCAGAAGGGCATTTTCCTTCAACCCCAACTGAAAACGAACCCCTCCAGTCAGCCCTGCTGTGTCTAGAACAGGGCCTGGCACGCAGCAGATAAGCACTCCAAAGGGACCTCTGAATGAGTGGAACTAGAATCCAGACCTTCAGCCTGAGTTTAGCAAATCTCTTTATCTGACTCTTGAAACAGGCAGTCTGATACTGGCCCTGAGGATCCTGCCAGGCAACAATAGGAAGGGGTCAATTCCCAACCTGCAGGGAAACGGGAGTCAAAGGTCAGCCCAAAAAAAAACACCAGACCCTTTACTGAGAATAGGACTGACGGGCTGAAATGAAGGCAGAAGACAAAGCTGGAAGAGCTGGTCAGGCCCAGGGCAAATGTACTTAATTTGCTAAGCAACAGGGAATTGCTAATTAGGTTTTCCAGTCCAGTGACTCAATCAGGATTTGCCCAAGAGTACTGTAATTTACTCCACAGATGGAGTGGGAGATTAAGACCAACAGCAGGGAAAACCAGTCACCAAATCAAAGAAGAGTAACCCAGGTGGTAAAGGACAGGGTAGGACACTCCACAGGACTGGGCCATCCCCTGGGGGACACACGGGGAGACAACAGCCAGAGTCATCTATTCTGGGCTCCAGATGTGGGTGACCAAGAGGAGATGGTCTATTTAAAATAAGTTGTTTTAGGCCAGGCGCGGTGGCTCACGCCTGTAATCCTAGCACTCTGGGAGGCCGAGGGGGAAGAATCGCTCAAGGTCAGGAGTTTGAAACCAGCCTGAGCAAGAGCGAGACCCCGTCTCTACTAAAAATAGAAACAAATTAATTGGCCAACTAAAAATATATAGAAAAAATTAGCCGGCCATGGTGGTGCATGTCTGTAGTCCCAGCTACTCGGGAGGCTGAGGCAGAAGGATCGCTTAAGCCCAGGAGTTTGAGGTTGCTGTGAGCTAGGCTGACACCTCGGCACTCACTCTAGCCGGGGCAACAGAGTGAGATTCTGTCTCAAAAAATAAATAAATAAATAAATAAAATAAAATAAGTTGTTTTGTGTTGGTGGGGACACAAATTTGGGGCAAACTGAGCTTGGTAAGGCACAAAAACATTCCAGGAAGTGGCTGCACAGGATCTAAGGTTCAAAACAAATTAGATCACAAGAGAGGATATGGCGGGGTCCGCCCCGACCAGAGGAGGTGGCCGCGACGGCAGAGGCCACCCGGAGCGGATAACCTTGGAAACTGACACGGAGATAAGTGACAACCCAGACACGACACGCGGACCCATTTTTCCTTAAGTGTCCCGAGGCGGGCTTTCTGCCCCGGACTTTTGTTCTTTACTGGGCACTCCCATTTCCTAAAGAAGATCTTTTCTGCCCTATAACTCTGGATCCCGAATTCCCTAAATGCAGAGCTAGACAAGGCAGAGCGGGGGAGAGGGAATGCCCTCGGCCTCGGAGAAGCCCGCCACGTCTGCAAGCTTCGACGTCCTCCACTGCGGCCCTAGACTACCCTGCGTCGCCCCCGCTCGAATCCCGCCCCAAACAGCCCCAGGCTATTCGGAAAGGGGTTTATTGGGACATACAGCCTTTCTCCCAGTCGCGGTGGGCGCCAGGGCGGCCATGACAGCCCCTCCCGGAAGTGGGCCCCGAGCCCGCGCGCCAACGGCCGGCCCGTCGCTTGCGCGCATGCGCCCCGGCACCCAACGGCCGCCGCGAGGGCGCCAGACTCCCCAACCGCCCCGTCCCACCTCATCTCGCGCCCCCTCCTCTCGCTCCTTCCCGCAACCCGCGGCGTCTCCCCTCGCCCGCCCGCCCGCCCTCAGGTCAGACACCCTCGCACCGCGGTCCCGCGCCGGGGACCCCCCCTCTCACCTCGTTCCCCCGTTCGCCTCCGCGTGCCGAGAGGAGAGCCGCTCAACACCGGTTCTCCGCCGCGCGCCTCGATACGAGCGCGCTTCCTGCCTCCGGCGCCCGACTGCGGCTCCGCTCACTGGGCCGCTGCCTTGTCATCCAAGAGAGACGGAAGCGGGGATTGGAGTCTTCGGGAGGCGTCGAGACGCTATTGGTGGAGAGGGAAAAGGGGCGTGCCTCACGCCTCGGGTTCATTGGTCCATCTAAAAGCAGGCGCGCCCGAGTGAGCCGACGGAGAGCGCGCCGGCTGCGCGAAGTCGCGTGATCTGGGCTTGGCCCCACCCCCGCGGGTGCCGCCCTGTTTAGCACTGGCAGCCGGAGACCGAAGGCCGGGCCCGGAGCGTGCGCCCCGCCCTTTCGTTCTTTTTTTTTTTTTTCTTTTTTTTCCCCCTTTCATTCCCAGTAATTGCATTAAACGCCCCACCCTTTGAAAGCGAGGCTTCTGCGCTTGGCGCTGAACCCAGTCGCCGTCCTCCGCGGTGTGCGGGCGTCTTCCCCGGACTGAGGAAGACCGGGGGCTTGGGACGTCTTGCACTGCCTGGGTTTCTGTCCCTGTAGCTCTGTCTGTTCTTAAATTTCATGTAAGTGGGAACAGGCCCATAGATCGTCTTCCGTGTCTGACTTCTTTTGCTCAACAAACGGTTTCTGAGATGGGTCTGTGTTGCCAGGCGTGTCAGTAGCTCGTTCTTTTTTATTGCTGAGTAGTAGTCCACGGGGTGGCTGTACCACAGGACAGCAGCCAACACCTGTGCAGTTTATCCATTCACCTGTTGATGGCTGGTTGATCGTTTCCGGTCTTTGGCCATTGTTAGTAAAGGGTGTACTGTACAGGTATTTATGTGAACACAGTTTGCATTTCCCTAAATACCTAAGAGTGGAATGGTGGGTCTTAGGTCACGAGCTTTAGTAGAGTAAGACAGGTTTCCTAAGTGGTTATTTCATTTCCCCTCCTTTTTTTTTTTTTTTTTTCATTTTTTAGAGACAAGGTCTCGCTCTATCAGCCACGCTGGGCTCAAGTGATCCTCCCACTGCAGCCTCCAGAATAGCTAATTTTTTTTTTTTTGAAGAGATGGTGCCTCATTATGTCATCGAGGCATGAACTGCCGGCAAGCGATCATCCCAGCCTGGGCGACACAGTGAGATCCTGTCTTTACAAAAAAAATTTAAAAATTAGCCAGGCATAGTGGTGCACACCTGCAGTCCCAGCTACTCGGGAGGCTGAGGCAGGAGGATCGCTTGAGCCCAGGAGTTTGAGGTTGCTGTGAGCTAGGCTGACACCACGGCACTCTAGCCTGGGCAGCAACAGAGTGAGATCCTGTCTCAAAAAAAAAAAAAAAAAAAGAAAACAAAAAAATAAATAAAAGAAATAACACATTAAAGTGGAAGCCACCTGTGTTCACCACCCCAATTCCATTTCCCTCCAGCATAGAAAAAACATCTTTAAAGCAATGATATGGAACAATTACTGTACCTCTGCTCTGTGCTTTACAAGAAATTATAGGCCTTTGTCACTTAATAACAGGGAAACTTTCTGAAAAATGCGTCCCTGGCGATCTTGTTGTCTGAACATCATAGAGTGCACTTATAGAAACCTAGATACCATAGCCTACTCCACCCAGGCTGTATGGTATATAGCCTGTTGTTCCTGGACTACAAACATGTACAGCACATTACTGTACTGAATACTGGATGTTAACTACAACACAATGGTAACTATTCGTGTATCTCAAGATAGAAAATGCATAGTAAAATATGGTATTTGAATCTTATGGGAACACCATTGCATGTATGGTCTGTCATTGACTGAAACGTCCTTATGCTTCCCATGGCTGTAATTCACTAAGCCTTCCAGCAACCCTATGAGGTAGAGGCTGCTATTATCATCCCATTTTACAGATGAAGAAACTGAGGCACAGAACAGCGAACTCTCACTGTTAGCATGTGGTGGTGCCAGGATTTGAACGCAAAGCAGCCTAACCCACTACCACCAGGCTGTGCAGGCTGTGCTCAAAGGCGCCACTTTACACACGTTTCCAAAACTTTATACATAGTTTCACTTTGTGTTTCTTAGTAATGTATCTAAATGTGTTTTTTAGTAATGTATCTAAATGGTATCATTTATTTTGCTTGTTTGGCTTTTTTGTGTTTGTTTGTTTTGAGACAAGGTCTCAATGTCTCACTCTGTCACCTAGGCTAGAGTGTAGTAGCACCATCATAGCTCACTGCAACCTCATCTCCCAGGCTCAAGTAATCCTCCTGCCTCAGCCTCCCAAGTAGCCAGGACTACAGGTGCGTGCCACCACACCTGGCTAATTTTTTAATGTTTTTAAGTTTTTTTTTAGAGATGGGCTCTCACTGTGTTGCCCAGGCTGGTCTTAAACTTATGGGCTCAAGCAGACCTCCAAATTTGGCCTCCTAAAAATGCTGGGATTATAGGAGTGAGCCACTGCACTCAGCCTGTATCATTTATTTTCTGTTTGCTTTTTTTCCTTTTCTTTTTCCTTTTTTCCACTTTAAATCAAAAGCTAGAAGTCTATTTGCTTTTTTAATCCTCCCTGAACATGGTGTTTTTGAGCTAGCCTTGTTGATACATTTAGTGTCAGATAAATCTAATCCCATTTCTTTCTCTGGCCCCTACTGGTGAACGCTTGGTTTGCAAAGGACCTTATCTTTTGCTCAGCACAATCCTCATTCGGTTCCTCCCCTGACAAGAATCCATCAGTGTCTCTTGCTGTCCTCAAGGTCAAGTCTAAACTCCACAGGGATGCTGGAGTCTCCCTGCCCCCACCATCTGTGGCATTTGGAGCCTGTCTCTTCATCCTGGGCTCCTGAGCACTAAAAACTCCAGCCATACCCTGTGACACTTGGTTTGTGCATTCATCCTGCAGCGATTTATTAAGCATCTACTATGTGTTAGACTCTGTTTTAGGAGCCAGGGACCCAGCAGCGAACAAGACAGATCTTCTGCACTTGGAGAGCGGACATCCCCTGGGAGAGACAGCCAAGAAACAAAATAGTAGAGAAAATTTATTAAGGTTTGCAAAGAAGAAAGATCAAGCCACGTGAGGGGTAGAGGCTGGGGCTTGTTTTGGGTGGGGATGCAGTCAGGGAAGACTTCTCTAAGGAGGCGACATTTGTGCAAAGATGGAAATGAAGTGAGGAAGAGAGAGTGCCAAGAGAAGAAGGAAAAGCATAGCACACAGGCAGTGCAGAGGCCCTTAGGTGGAAAAGGTTCAGCACATTTGAGGAGCAGCAAGTAGATGCCATAACGTGCCAGGTTTTCTTACCCATCTTTGTCCCTCCTGTTCCTTCCACCAGACAACCTTTTTCTCTCTAACCGACTGACGATTTTCTTTTTCTTTATTTCTCTCTCTCTCTCCTGCCTGCCTTCCCTCCCTCCCTCTCTTCCTTTCTTCCTTCCTTTCTTTCAGAGGTAGGGTCTTACTCTGTCGCCCAGGCTGGAGTCCAGTGGTGTGATCGTAGCTCACCGCAACCTTGAACTCCTGGGCTCAAAGGATCCTCCCTCCAAAGCGCTGGGATTACAGGAGAGAGCCACCACACCCAGCCCCACCTGACAATTTTCTAACTTGTCCTTCACAACTCAGCTCCAGTGCCACCCCATCTGGGAAGCCTGGGCTAGCTTTGTCCTTGACGGTGGGATGGCCGCCTCCTTAGACCTCCACAGGCCTGGGATACCCTTCAGCCGACACCTCACATTGTGTCCACGCGTTCCTTCCACAGAGACTGAGGCAGCATGGGCACTGTGCAATTTCAAAAGAGAAATACCATTTAAAATAAATCAAAAAGGGCCAGGGGCTAGAAATGACAGCGTATGGGAAAGTGTCTCAGTGGAGGTGACATTTGAATGGGAAAAGAGACCTAAATGAGCAAAAGGGGCCAGCCAGCCTTAGGGAGATGTGATGGAAGAATATTCAAGACCGGATAACAGCCAGTGCAAAGGCCCTGTGGTTGGAAGTAAGGTGAGAATATTTCAAGTCCACAGTGAAGGCCCGTGTTGCTGGATGGGGGTGAGGAGAATGGAGTGGCTGGGCAGGTGGACAGAGAAGCCTACCTGACCAGACCCCCTTGTAGCCCAGGTGAGAGGTGAGAAGTTTTTCCTAAGACTGCTGGGAAGCCGGGGGCAGGTTTTCCAACAGGAACAGGCAGTGGTGTGCAGCAGAGTGGGTTGCAGCTGTAAGGATGCGCTGGTGCAGTTATATTTTTCTGAGATTGTACAACTAGTCTTTTGTCTCCTCCTATAAAGCCCAGAGTGCAACTTTGTTTCCAGTGCCACGGGACTCCCCAGTGGGCACTGATAAATGTTTACTGAGTAAATGAATGCCGGAAGGTTGGAGCGAGAATTTGGCAGGTTTCCCCAGCTCCATCCAAGGAGGCAGCCTGGAATCTGGCAGGCGGGAGAGGGCTGGTCCCTGGGCAAGGTGGTTGCTGCCAACCCAGTCCCTGGGGCCCCTGGAAACCTCGCCCTACCTTGTCCTCCTCATCTGTAAAATGGGTGGGCTGGAGAATTAGAGGGAGATGCCATGTTCCTCAGGGCAAGGGCCATAAACATCCTGACTTGTGACCAGGGAGAGGGGCGCCTCAGTTTTCTCATTTGCAAAACAGGAACAGAAGAACTAACTTGCAGAGTACTTTCATTCAGTCAACAGACATTTGAGGAACAGCTAGAAGGCCAAAGTGGCTGGAGGGAGGGAGTGAGAGGGAGAGGTGGGAGGAGGTGAGGGCTAATCTTGCAGGGCCTGTGGGCTGCAGGGAGGACTTGAGCTTTTTGTCTGAGTGAATTGGGAGCCATGGAGGGTTCTATGGAGAGAGAGGAGGGACGTGCCCTGCCACAGGTGTTCACAGGCTCTCTTGGGCTGTAGTGGGAACAGACCGTGGGGGAGATCAGAAGAGAGAGCCACGGTGGGGGCTGGACCCGGTGAGGGCCATGGAAAGGCCAGAAGTGAGCAGATTTTGGATTGGTATAATTCGTCTCCTCTCTCTTGGATTGGTATAATTCGTCTTCTCTCCCCCCCCCTCTCTCTCTCAAAATCCCCCAAAGAGTTGCTCAGAGGAAAAAAGAGAAAACACCGCGCCCTAGTCTCTGGGACGACGGAAACCCCGCGAGCCACGGGTAACCAAGGTCTCCGCAACCCCCTGCGCTTTTGCGGGTCCCGGAGGGCGCCACCGCGCAGGCGCCGCCGCCAGGGAGCGCTCCCCACCGGGAGCCCTGGGGACCGAGGTTCGGCTCCCTCGCCGACTTTCGGAGGGAGTGAGGGGTCCGACCGCAGCCACGAACCAAGCTGCAAGCTCTGGAGACTCTGGAGACCCCGGAGAAATTCCGCAGAGGCCTCCACCCTCCGCTGGGGCACGAGTCTGCATTTACGGAGCGCTATCTGCATGCAGGAGCCCCGAAAAAAAAGGGGCTGGTCGTCAGGAGCCAAGTCAGGGTGGAGATCCCTTTTAATAATGATGATATTAACATTAAAAGCGACAGCAGGCCGGGCAGGGTGGCTCACGCCTGTAATCCCAGCACTCTAGGAGGCCAAGGTGGGAGGATCCCTTCAGCCCAGGAGTTCAAGACCAGCCTGAGCAAGAGTGAGACCCCATCTCTACAAAAAAATAGAACAATTAGCCTGTAGTCCCAGCTACTTGGGAGGCTGAGACAGGAGGATCACTTGAGCCCAGGAGTTGGAGGCTGCAGTGAACTATGATGACACCACTGCACTCCAGCCGGGGCAACAGAGCGAGGCCCCGTCTCAAAAAAAAAAAAAAGAAAGAAGTGACAGCAGTTAACATCTATTAAGCGCCTAGTGTGTGCTCAACACTTGGCATGGACTGTCTCATTTAATTTTACCGACACCCAAGAGGCGGGTACATCCTTCTTTCCATGTCGCAGACGAGGTGTCCTTTGAGATCTGGGGCTCCCTCAAGGCTGGGCGCTGGGATTTGAACCCACATCTGCCCAGAGCTTCTCTCCATGCCCTTGAATGGGGGCCCACGGTCCAGGCAGCCCGAGCTTGCACATGCGTGGGGAATTAACTATTGTTTTCGGTTTCAGAGAGGTCCGGGGAGGCACCGAGGCCTCCGCTGCTCCCGGCTGTAACGGGGCTCATCCTTCTTTTCGGGGTCCCGCTTGCTCGAGTGGGGACCCCTCGGCAGAGCCCGGTGGTCGCGGCACCCGAGAAGAGGCAAGGAGGGGAGCAGGTGGGCGCTCCGAGCTTCGCGTAGGGAGGGGGCCTGCAGGCGGGACCCCGCAGCCCCGGGGGCCGCTGGGAGCCCCGCCCCCGGGCCCCGCCCCCTCCCCGGGCGCCGACCTCCGGGGTCACGTGACCGGGCCCGGCGGCCGCTGGGGCCGGAGGGCGCGGCGCGCGGACGCGGCGGCCTGGCCAGGCGGGGCCGGAGCCGAGCAGGCCGGACCGGGCCGCGCGCCGGGGAGGGTCGCGCCGCGGCCGCCCCCTCCCCGCCTGGCGCGGGGCGCACGCGCGCTCCTCTCGTCGCCCCGCCCACCGCGCGGGGACCACCCCCGGCGGGCGGCGGGAAGGACATGGCCAGCGACGCCGTGCAGGTAGGCGCACCTGCGTCCGTAGCTGCGGGGCGGCCCGACGGCGCCGGGGACCCCGGCCCGCGCGCTGCCGGGGCCTCCCGGTCCCGGGCGACGAGGGCGGGGGCCTCGGGAGCGCCCGGCCCCCCCTCTCTGGGCGGGGACCGTGGAGCTGGCACGGCCCCCTTCTTGGCAGGTGGAGGTGCGGACGGGGCTTCGAGGGGAGGGGGCTGTCCCGCAGGCCCCCGCCGCACCCCCAAACTCGGCCCCTCCCCGAGAATTCGAGGGGGCGCGGCGGAGGAGGCGCGACTTCGGGTGTCTCTGGCTGGCTGTGCGTCCCGGTGCCTGTCGCAGCCCCCACTGATTCCCCTCCCCAGCGCTGGGTGCCTGGCAGGTGCCGCTTCACCTGGGGCAGGTGTCTGGCGCGGTGCCCCAGGAGGGGAGGAGGCCACGCGGCCCGCGCCCCTCCCCCTCACAACAAAGCTCCAGCCACCCTCCGCCTCTAGACTGAGCTTTATGATGGTCCGGACGCCACCCAGATTGGCACCTGTTGGCGGAAGTGCCCGAGTCACTTCATTAGGCCGGGGACTGGGAACCCCACTCCCATCCTCCAGGCTGTCAGGTAGAACCTTATCCCAGGTTGGGCGGTGTCCGGGTCAGCAAGCCGGGGATGCTCCCATACCTAGAATCCTTTATGCCAGGGGTGGCAGCTCAGGGCTGGGTCACCCCCCCAACACACAGACACACATGACTGGCAGCAGCTTGCTGACCAGCCAGGTTCTTCCTGTGCCGCCTGGTGGGCATCATCGCCTTGGACTCACCTTCCCCATCTGTGACAATCAGGGCCGGGGTGACCTCCAACCTCCTTAGGTTCAGTGACCCAAATCTGAGATGTGTCTGTGCCTCTGGTGTCCCCATTAGCATCTCTCCATCCAGTCCATTGTCCTCTGGTCGTTGTGTAACCGGGTTCTTGTCTCCTTCTGCACCTGTCCCATCCCTTCTGTGTCCCCCCCATAACCCTCCTCCCGTGACCGCCCCCCCCCCAGCCCTGCTGATGGCCTGCCAGCCTTGCCGAGGAGCTGGGCGTATCTGGTGTTGCCGATCACACAAGGTCAGACCTCGGGGTGGGATGGGCCAAGGTCCTCGCCTCCACCCCCGGCCCCCGGCGGGCTGTGTGGGAACCCCCCTCCCGGCGCGTGCATGCGCTTGGCGTGGCCCACACACGACCCAGATGGGCTGTGATTCCTGGAATGAGGCCGGACCCACGCCCTTTCCATTTCTTGTCCACTGTCCTCCTCCCTCCTGGTCATCCCTTTTTCATGGCTGCTTGGGTCTGCTGCCCTGTCCCTCTGTGTGTCCCGACGTGTGCCTGTCTGTTCTGTGTCCCGCAAACGGATGTCCTGTCCAGATTCCGGAAACGCCCAAGGCATTGAAATCTCCGGATGTGGGGGTCTAGGTCCCTGGCTGCTCTGGGAAGAGGGGGATTCTGGGAGGTAGGCCCTCCGGGTCTGGGGTCTCCCTGGATTCCCCAAGGCCAGGACGGGCCCCTGGTTGCTGGCTTTGCCTTGTGGCCCTCAGGTGACCCCTTGGCCGTGGGTAGAAGTGAGTCACCCCAGGGAGGAGGACCCAGAAGGCCCAGCCTCCCTCCCTCTCTGCTTTACATATTCTCAGGCTCCGCTGTGGAGGCGGGGCTGAGGGAGGCTGCTCCTCCTCCCTGCCTGGACCTCCCCCATTTGAGCTGGCCCTGCTCCTGGCTGTACCCTGCTCTGCCTGCTGGGGACAGGGTGGGGCCTGGTTGAGTGAGGGTGGTACCAGGTGAGCCTAGATTTAAATCTCAGTGCTGACACTTCCTTGCTGTGCGCACTGGGCCCAATGCATTCGCCTCTCTGAGCCTCGTTTCTGTCATGGGAAAAATGGGATTTACAGGGTGTTCATGGAGGCAAGAGGTGGAGACCCGGCCAGCACTGGGCAGGCGGGCTGCTGTGAAATTGTTCCTGATAAGCATCATGGGCGGCAGCTCAGGGTGTAAATCCACACCCACGTCCTTTACCCCAGGGCCTCTGAGCGTCCTGACGTTTGGGGCTGGATCATTCTTTGTGGTGGGGGCTGTCCCATGCACTACAGGGTGTGGAGCGGCATCCCTGGTCTCTCCGTCTAATAGATGTCACCTCCCTACCCCCCGTCGTGACAACCAGAAATATCTCCAGGGGTTGCCACATGCCCCCAGGGGCGGGGATAAAATCCCACCTCTGTTGGGAATTGCTGTCACCTCTGAGCCTTAGTTTTCTTACCTGTAAAGTGGGGGGAATGACAGCAGCTACTCAGGTGTATTAGTGAGGATTGGTAGGTTTATGGGGGTGCTGCTCGTGACCTGCGGTAATACTCCGTGGGGACAGCTGCCCCCAAGATCAGTCAAGAGCCAAGGACACCTTTCCTTGTCTATGAAGTAGATTCTCACAGCTAAGGTCAATAATGCACACTGGATGTTTCCTAGCCAGATTTTGGATTCTGGGTGTTCTTGTTTTAAATTCTGGCTCTGCCTTCTGCCAAGTGTGGGACCTTGGAGCAAGTTACGTCACCACTCTGGGCCTTAGCTCCCTCATCCTAACGATGGGGTGATAATAGCACCCATGTTACGGAGTTGCGTTGGTTGACCTGATGAAGTTTGCAGTAACTGCTGTTACTCACACAGACGGCCCCTGACTTAGGATGGTTTGACTTAAACTTTTTCAGTTTTACGATGGTACAAAAGTGATACCCATTCGGTAGAAACTGTTCTTCGAGTACCCATATAATCATTCTGTATTTTGCTTCCAGTACAGTATTCAATAAATGACATGAGGTTTTCAACTTTATTATAAGATAGGCTTCATGTTAGATGACTTTGCCCAACTGTGAACTAATGCAAGTCCTCTGAGTGCATTTAAGGTGGGCTAGGCTAAGCTATGATGTTCAGTAGGTTTGGCGTATTTTGTTTTTGTTTGTTTTTTTGGTAGAGATGGGGTCTCACTATGTCGCCCAGGCTGATCTCGAACTCTTGGTCTCAAGCAGTCCTCTTGCCTCAGCCTCCTAAAGTGCTGGGATTACAGGCATGAGGCACCACATCCAGCTGGTTAGGTGTATTATTACATGTGTTTTTAACTTGTGATGTTTTCCGCTTACGATGGGTTTATCAGGATGTAACCCCATTGTAAGGTGAGGAGCATCTGTGGTTGTGCTAGAGCACTGGTGTGTGCTTAGCAAGTGGTTTGTGGGCTGCTGGTTTTGGGGTATTCTTGTCCCACCCCCACCCCCAGTGCTGTCTCCTAATGGTGCTGGCCTCAGGGAGGTGCCACTGGGCTGGCCAGTACCCTAGACCTCTGAGCTGTGACGGGCAGCAATTGGCAGCTAGACTGAGAGGAAGCAGGAAGTTGGGAGGGTCTGTCTGCAGAAAGGGGACCTTGCCTCTGCAGAACTGGCTGTTCTGACCCTGAAGGGGAAGCTGGGGACAAGGGGTGGGTGGGAGGTTCTGGCCACAGGGACAGGTGCAGGTAGTGGCAGGGCTGGAGACCCATGGGAGCATGAGCACGCCACGGGGGCCTCGGGGAGTGTGCATACATGTGTGAGCATGCGCACATGCATGAGCATGTGGGCCGGGTGCACTCAGGCAGGCGGGAGTGTGTATCAATCGTATAGGTTCTGGAGCAACCGGTGGATGCACTCCGGGCATTTGCAAATAAGCGTATTCTCGGTCTGCACGGGAATGTGCACACCTGGACACCCACATTGCAGGCACACTCCTGCAGGTGTGGGAGTGTGCACACACTTGTGAGCCCATGTCCCGTGCACATGCCCACATGTATGTGAAAGTGTGTGCATGTCCAGTTCAGCCCCTGGAGCCTCGTGGGAGCCTGTGTACCATGTACACATGATGGACATGTATGTATGCCCACCACGCACACCTTGGGCAGCCTCTCGGGACAGGGAACAGGGCTGTCCCTGGGTTTCCTCTGGAGGAGCAGCTTTGGCCTTGGTGGTGGGACTGCGGGGAGGGTCCGCTAGGTGCCCCTGAGCCCCAGAGCTGGCCCGGCGCAGGGGGTGCTGGGAGCTGGCAGGAAAGAGGAAGTGGCAGCCAAGAGGCCCTGCGGGGCTGAGGTTCAGGAAGAGGGCGGGCCCTCAGCCCGGACCCAGGATGGCGGAGGCCTATCCCCCTTCGGAGCAAGAGCTGGAGGTGGGGGCTGGGGTCCCTGTGGGGGCGGGCAGAAGGGGACCCTAAGCGGCACAGGCAGGAGGCCCTGCCCTGGGTAGCTCTCAGTTTGGGACTGAAGAGAGGAGATGGGGTGCTGGCCTCAGACTTCTCTGGAGGACGAAACTATCTGGGGCCATTTGGGGCTCCCGGGTTGGGGAGACAGAGGAGGAAGGAGATGGGGCTCTGCTCTTTAGAGTCCCGATTTTGGAAGGTAGGAAAAAGGAAGATGAAGCCTGCCCCAGGACCCCATAGTTCAGGGGTACAGCAGAGAGAAGACAGGGCCTAACTTTGGGATCCCCTAGTTTGGGGTGCAGCTGAGGGGAGGTGGAGCCTGCCCTCGGGATGGCACAGGTTGAGGGTGCACCAGAGGGAAGGTGGGGCCTATCCTCAAGACTCCCTAAGGTTTAGGGGGCAGCAGAGAAAAGGAGTCCTCCCTTGGGGCCCCACTAGTTTGGGGGGCAGCAGAAGGGAGACAGTGGGGGGACACAGTGGTGGGGTGACAGGGCCTCCCCTCCGGAATTCCACTGCATAAGGGGCAGACAAAAGGAGACAGGGTCATGCCTATGGGATCCCCTAGTCTGAGGGGCCAGGGAAGGAAGATGTCCCTGACCTTGGGACCTGCCAGTTTGGGGGAGTCAGGAAACAGGATCAGGGCCTTGTCTCACCTCCCAGTTTTGGGGGTCAGAGGAGGCAGAACAGGACCCATCTCGGCAGCTCCAGTCCGGGGCGGAGGCTGGGCCAGGCTAGCCATGCGCGGTCTACAGCCTGGCGTCCCCTGACCCTGTCTGTCCCCCGCAGAGTGAGCCACGCAGCTGGTCCCTGCTGGAGCAGCTAGGCCTGGCAGGGGCGGACCTGGCGGCCCCCGGGGTGCAGCAGCAGCTGGAGCTGGAGCGGGAGCGGCTGCGCCGG
Source organism: Lepilemur ruficaudatus (assembly GCA_963574885.1). Classification (NCBI taxonomy): domain Eukaryota; kingdom Metazoa; phylum Chordata; class Mammalia; order Primates; family Lepilemuridae; genus Lepilemur; species Lepilemur ruficaudatus. The sequence continues at coordinate 23,194 of CAUYRT010071699.1, forward strand.
GAGATCCGCAAGGAGCTGAAGCTGAAGGAGGGAGCTGAGAACCTGCGGCGGGCCACCACCGATCTGGGCCGCAGCCTGGGCCCCGTGGAGCTGCTGCTGCGCGGCTCCTCGCGCCGCCTTGACCTGCTGCACCAGCAGCTGCAGGAGCTGCACGCCCACGTGGTGCTGCCCGACCCGGCCGCCACCGGGGGTGAGCCGGGCCACCCGGGAGCGGGGCTGCAGGGGTTCCACTGCCCAGGGGCTCCGTTCCTCAGGGAGGAGCACACTGAGACCCAGCCAGACACCAGCACCCAGACAACACCCAGAATGCACACACACACATCACAGTACCTAAAGACAGAGCCACAGCAGCACCCAGACAACAACCAGAATGCACACACCATCACAGTACCTAAAAACACAGCCACACCAACACCTGGACAGCACCCCAAGTGTACACACCATCACAGTACCTAAAGACAGAGCCACACCAACACCCGGACGACACCCCAAGTGTACACACCATCACAGTACCTAAAGACACAGCTACAGTGGCACCCAGACCACACCCAAAGTGTACACACCATCACAGTACCTAAAGACACAGCCACACCAACACCCGGACGACACCCCAAGTGTATACCATCACAGTGCCTAAAGACACAGCCACACCAATACCTGGACGGCACCCCAAGTGTACACACCATCACAGTACCTAAAGACACAGCCACAGCAACACCTGGACGGCACCCCAAGTGTACACACCATCACAGTACCTAAAGACACAGTCAGTCCCCAGACAACAGCCAAAGACTTACACACCATGGCAATACCTAAAGACACAGTCACACCAACACCCAGACAACACCCAGTGTTGCGCACTGTTACACAAATACTGAGAGACTGTCATGCAAATACCCTGAGACTCTCACACAATGACACTAACACCTAGATGGCACCCAAAGAGTCTTTTTTAATTTCTAAAAATTTTATGTCTTTAAATTTTTGATTAGGGTAAAAACTACGCATAACATAAAATATGACTTTTTTGTAAAGAGATGGGGTCTCGCTGTGTTGCCCAGGCTGGAGTGCAATGGCTGTTCACAGGCGTGATTTTCGTGCACTGCAGCCTCAAACTCCTGGGCTCAGGAGATCCCCCTGCCTCAGCTTCCTGAGTAGCTGGGACTGCAGGTGTGCGCCTCCATGCGTGACCAAAGTTAGCATTTCTGGGCGTGCAGTTCTGTACTGTTAAGTGTGTTCGCATTGTTGTGCGACAGATCTCTAGAACGTTTTCGTCTTGCAACCAGAGACTCTGACACACAGTCATGCCAACACTGGACAACACGGAAAGACTTACACACTGTCACACGGGTACCCAGAGAAAGGCACACACAGCCACACCAGCACCCGGACAACACCCAAAGACTTAGACGCTAGCGTATGAATCCCAGAGACTCTCACACATCGTCATGACAACACCCAAAGGCTTATATCCCGTCACCCAACACCCGATGACAAACGACACACATAGACGACAGCCACTCTGGCAGGCAATCTCAGCAAACCCCGGAGATTCACGCACACAGCCACCCAAGCCTGACAGACACAGTCACATCAGCAGAGGGTCGTCCTCACGACCGGACAAGGCCTGAAGATGCAACAGCACTTACCCCAACACCCGGCCCTTCCAGACACGCGAGCATGTCAACAACTGGAGACCAGCGCCGTCCCGTTGACACTCGCGGACAGTGTGCAGCCAGCATCCAGAATCTCACAGTCATTTCTGTACCCAGGGTACCCCCCCACGGTCCCACTGCCCTCCAGAGACACGTAGACACATGTGTCTGGCTTCCCAACACCCAGAGACTCAGCACACTCACACCAGCACCTGGAGATCTGCTCTCACAGTTGTACCAACAGCCAGAAGCGTGTGCACCCCAACACCCAGACTCTCAGGCATTGTGACACCTGGCGTCTCACATCGTCACACCCGGGGTTCACAGATGGAACCGCTCCCACGCTTGTGGGCTCGCACAGCCGTGCAAGTAGTTGGGGGCCTCCCACGCACCGTCAACACTGGCACCATGGACACACACGCGCACACATGCTCATTCATCCTGGGTCCTGTCCCAGCCCCAAGCGGTTTCCCTGGGAGGGCGGGTGGGCAGACCTGCTGGGCCCTGGCGCCCTGCCTTCCTGTCTTCCTGGCCCCCAGCTGTCCCCGGGTCCTGGGGGCACTGGGCAGACCAAGGTGGCGACCATGGTGATTCTTTCCCGCCCGTCCCCTCCAGATGCCCCCCACTCCCCGGGTGCAGGCGGCCCTGCCTGCTCGGCTGCCAGCCTGAGCCGCGTGGCAGGGCTGGAGAAGCAGCTGGCCATCGAGCTGAAGGTGAAGCAGGGCGCGGAGAACATGATCCAGACCTACAGCAACGGCAGCACCAAGGTGGGGCACGCGTCGCACCTGCGCTCACACCTGTGCACTCATCCACCCATGTGCCCGCACACGACTGCACATGTGTGCACACACCTGTGCAGGTCACAGGCTGGGGGCCAGGGTGCCACCTACAGCTGCCCCCGTGGGAGGCTGGCACGGTCTGGGTATTGGGGCGTACAGATTCACTTTGCTTGGTTTGGAGCGTCACGTAGATAGGGTCGCCTGGTGTCCTCACCCCATCCAGCGTGCACGGTTGTTGCTCTGGGAATGCCCGCCTCAGGTCAAGGGATCCTGGGAATGCCACTGTGCTCAGCTTCCGTGACTTCCGTGTTAGGGGCTGGGGTTTCGCAGCCTTGGGGGCCAGATGGTTCAGCTCCGTGACCAGGTGAGGACTCTGGCCCCAGGAACACTGCATCTTAGGTCTCGCCAACTCAGACTCAGCGTCTGTGTGCCTGGCATATAGCAGGCACTGGAATTAACAAGTACGCTTGCTGAATGAATAAAAATACGCCCTTAAATCTGGTTAGATGTTTCTCAACCTTTTCTTCATTATTGTTCTCTTAAGGAACCTTTTCTAAAGACATTTTTTTTTTCTTTTTGAGACAGAGTCTCACTCTCTTGCCCCGGCTAGAGTGCCATGGTGTCAGCCTAGCTCACAGCAGCCTCAAACTCCTGGGCTCAAGCGATCCTCCTGCCTCAGCCTCCCGAGTAGCTGGGACTACAGGCATGCGCCACCATGCCCGGCTAATTTTTTCTATATATATTTTTAGTTGGCCAA
>CAUYRT010071702.1:0-55393 GCA_963574885.1 Lepilemur ruficaudatus
CAATTTGCTGGTGAGTACATGTGGTGCTTATTTTTCCATTCTTGGGATACTTCACTTAGTAGAATGGGTTCCAACTCTATCCAGGAAAATACAAGAGGTTCTATATCACTGTTGTTTCCTATAGCTGAATAGTACTCCATGGTATACATACACCACATAAAATGGTAAACTTTCTTATAAGATAGTTTAAATAGTTACTGACAATAATAAAGTTTAAACTAAACTTGGTATGATACATTTACAGTCTTCTATTTTTAAACATAATATTCTATTAATGTTAATATATTGATGTATTTAGTGTTTTCATCTATATAGGTAAAACTTAACAAAAATCAACTATCAAAAATGAAAGAGTATCAACAAGCAAAAAAATTAAAATATAATGTTTCTTTAGAGGATGAAACTGTCCATAGGTTTTGACAAATTATCTTTTTTCCATGTCTATTATATTTATTGATAAAGTTTATACTGTCTAAGTTTCCATCATCAATTAATAGCAACTAAAGGAACAGACGGCTTAGCATTTCAGATGAAAATAAACATGTGAGAGCTTGCCACATACAATATTTTCAGTGAAAGCAACTTCGTGTAAGTTACAGACAGAGGGAATCTAGAAGAGAAATTTTCTAAGAATTTGAAGACTTTTATCAGATAAAGTACTGTGCTGTGTAACACACACTATCCAGTTCTATTCTAGGCACTCTGTCCCTAGTGCCTAAAAAGGTAACTGGCACAGAACAGTCACTCAATAGATTATAATGTTTTTTTCTTTTTGATTGGTATTTGTAAGAAAATACAAAAATAACAAACACTTATATAGCACTTTATATATGCTAGGCAATTGTTTAAGCCTTTTAAATACAGCCCTTGATAGATCATCTTAATATAGAGATAGTACATAAAATTTCACATAAGCAGAAAAAACAATCCCTGTTTTATAAGTTGTTTCTGTTTTATTTTATAAAGTTTTTATAAATACTACCTACCCATTACAAATAATAATCAATACTTTTCATACAAAACTGAGAATTAACAGTACTGATTATTCTAATGTTGAATTTAAATATTGATTTAATATAGGAGACTCTTGACATTTCCAAATGCCAAAATTTGTGAATACCACAATTAAATCTAATTACCTTCGTAAAAGGTAATAAAGCTTAAATTTAAGTGACATCTTTGGCTCCTTAATTATTTCATAAATATTAGACCAAAATAAAATGTGTTTTTTTTTTTTAACAAGCACCACAGCTGCACTTTCTCTTTGTTTCCATTACCAAGACTGGTAGTTAGATTTTTAATTTCCCAGAGCCATTTTTCACAAAACAACACTATCTCAAATCCCAAGACTTCCAACAATGATTTTAATTATTGTTGGAAAAATTCACACAAGAAGAGTGGCCACTGATATATTACATTGGGATGGAAGTGCTGGGGATCAGCTAAGCTCACTTGTCAATGACTCACTCACCCTTACCCATAGCCTTGCAGCCTGTTCCAAACTCATGCCTTAACACAGTTACACGTGATTACATGTCATGCATCTCACTGTCACTTGTGAAACTGCAAATGTTATATCTGTATATATCAAGGATCCACAGTATTTAATAATAAATCAAACCACATTCTCCACCCCCAAATGTAGTATAGGAAAACCTCTACAGTATGAAGGTGTTTTGTATTCAAATAGCTCTTATCGTTTCTTCCCAGCTTCTTTATCCAATAAGTGCAGGATAGAGTTCTGATCTTGGCAGGAATGGGAGGTTGCCAGGGGGAGGTTAAGGCAGAGTGGAACAGAGCAATGGACAAACAGATTAAAGACAGCCTGAAGGCAAAAGGTAGGTCCCTAGGTCTCTACTATTTTCCTGTCAATGTTCTCCAGATTTGGCACGAAGCCAATGTTGGAGACAGTCTCTGCTCTTCTGCCGAATACTTCTATTCCCCAGAACAGCAATTCTCAAACTGTGGTTTCAGACTTCTGGGGGTTTCCTGAACCCTTTAAGGGAGACATCTAGGTCTTTCCTTTTCCTATCACAGATATTTATGAAGCTGGATTTTCTCTGTACTCTTCAACCAAAACAATATATCACAAAAAACTGACTACAGAAGCATATTTGAGAATTTAGGTATCTCATGCTATACATTAAAGAGATTTGAAAAATGTAAAACAATGCTAATATTCTCCCTTATTTTCTTTTTGTTTTGTAATACAGATTTTCATAAAATAAAATGTTTATGCTAAGATATGAGTTTATTATACTTATTTTAAATAAATAAATATATATATTTTAACTTAAAATATAGTAAAGCATCAAAAGATATAATTGAAATAAGCAAACTCTTTGGGGTGCTCAATAAAATTTTTGAGTATAAAAAGACATGGAGACAGAAGTTTGAGAACCACTTCCACAGAATCTGCTATGGAAACATTTCAGAGGTTCAAACAAAACACTAGAGAAGCTACTCGGCACTTTATCAGGCATACCCAGGCATTAACTTTTCCTCCATTCTCACAGCCTCCTTATAAAGTAGCTCTCACCACCTCCATTTTCAGATGAGAAAACAGAAGTGTATAGACATCAAAGAGTTGTGAAACATACCCCAATAAAACTGTGGCCTATTCTTCGAGCATGTGGAAAGCATGTGTGGCCTAGTGGGAGTTTTCAAGTAAGTCTGCTATGATTCTTGTGTTTACTAAGTACTCTTAAGAGTGGTAACATAAACTTTCATAAAATAATGTATTTAGGTTTGGAGTGACAATTTAAAACTAGCAAGACAGATGGTGATCTGACTTTTGCAGCAGAATGGTATTTAATGCATTGCCATAATATAGAAAGGGTCACTTACGTGCTTTCAAATATGCAGAGCCTTTCCTTTAATTTTACAACTTCTTCTTCTTTTTCTCTTTGCTTTTCCCCAAGTCAATTAAAATGCAAACAGGAGATTTGATAAGGGGCAGCAAGACAAGTGAGGCATGGGATAGCACTAAAATATGACTGCCTAATGTATGCGGAGTAATAGGAATAATTGGATTTTTAAAGCCTGAGCATTGCAATGCTTTACCCTTTATCTCCCATTAAATCGATTGGTGCCTTGCTCTTTTTATATCTAAAATGTTAACCTTTTTGAATTTTTAATAACTAAAACTTTGTAACACTTTTATTAAAATATGAGGTTGTGTTAAATTTGCCACTTGACTCTTATAAATCATTGTTCCTTATCTGAAATAATGAATTTTAATGCCTGATGAAGTTTGTATTTGTTAATCTATAAAATAATAATTATAAAAATGACCCAATAATTTATCATTTCCTAATCACATTTTTATATTCCCTGTGCCTATGTTGGATACCAATACAGAATTTTCATTATTTGCCTATTTCTTTTCAACATAATACCTGCAACAAATGAAAGAATAAGTTCAAAACTGTACTTAATGTTCTTAAATATTAATCATACTTAAATACTCAAAACAGTTAAAACTTAAATATGTCTGTCCGCATTCTACCATTAACATGAAGTTACAAAATCAGCTGAGAATTCAATTAACGTATCTTATAAAGGTGGGAAAATATTATAATTTTTACTCCAAATGTAGAAAATACATTGTATTGCAAAAGTATACTGTGCTCCAAAATTTCTTTTTAAGAATCACAGGAATCCTTCAAAGATTTTGAATGAAAGAACACAAACGTCTCCCAAATTATAATTCCAATGCTTTTTCATTCACTATAGGATAGTTCCATTTATGCATTTTGCCAATATCTAAAATTTCACACATAAAAAACAGTGCTCTAATCTTCATCCCAATCAATACTCATTCCTAAAATGCTTCTTTTTTATTGCAACCCTGTAAATCAGAACCCTCATCACCTACTGGCAGCATTATTTCCTCAGTCTGTATTTTGTTTCCCTCCCACCCTTGCTTTTCAATTTCTTCTTACCTCCATTAAACCTAATATCCTAAACAGTTTCATCATGTCACTATCATGCTCAAGCATCTTTACCAGTTCACTATTTTAGTCTTTTATATCAGTTTAATAACTTCTGTTTACCGTTAAGGCTAACACCTAAATATATCCAACCTTCTCTCATTACTTTACCAATTTAAAACTAAGATAATTTCATTGTCCTAAGGCATGAATTTCCAATTCCTGCCTCTAAGACTTTTCATGCAATTGTTTGTGTCTGGAATGGCCTTTCCCTAACTTTTTGCAATTGGTATCTATTAGGCCTTTTCAAAGATAACTTGCATCTTTAATTTTAATTGCAGAAGTGAGGTCACATTTTCTTGGCAACTAAGCCAGGAAAAAGTCTGAATGGATTAGGATCTAGACTGAATCAAGGCAAAGGTGGGATTTAAGCCAAAATGAAGGTAGAGGGCAGAACTATTTGATAATATTGACAGATTAAGTTTATAGTAATGGCTGACAGAGAAGTGGATTGCAGCAGGCAAAAGGAACAGAGGTCAAAAAACAGTCCACATGTAGGCTCAGGAAGAGAGCAACAGCATTATCATTGCAATCTCATGACAAAGAGTTACAGAGAAAGCTGGTTCTTTGGCAAGGGTTCACACTCATTCATTGTCATTTATATTTTTCAGCATTTCCACTGTCAAATAAAAAGCAAATCCAGATTTAGTAAGGAGAGATTTTATTTGAAAGTCTGTGACTTCCTCCAAGGCTGGAGAAAGGGAGAAGGATGTGACTATAAGATCTGCAGACTTCTGAAGAAAGGAGTAAACAAAGCTAGAAAGAACCAGGTGTGGGGAAGAAGGATGAAAGGGTGGTGTGATAGGATAGTAGGTAGTGGATGTCTTATTCTGCGGCCAGTCTATTCTACTCTTAGGAGGGGTTGTACTCTGGCTCTGGCCGGAGGTGACCCAAGGTTCAGGGGTCTGGAGGAAGGACAAAAGCTTAATCAAAGTTTGGTTAACACTCATTTTGCTCCAATTGGTCAGTGGGGACAAGCAGCTCAGTTAGTAATTTCTGAGGCAAAGAATGGTAATTTGGAGGGTTTGTGTCTGGCCTTGCCAAAGGTAAACAAGGGAGATATCTAGAAGTGTTACCTAAGTCATATGGGGAAAGATGGTTCTGTGCAAGATGGTAGGGAAAGTCAGGTTACTATTAAGAAATATTTCTATGTAAGCATTTCTGGTAAATTGACTGAAGAGGTTTTAGGGAAAAAAAACCAGTCTGAATCTTTAAAATTCCAGGCATTTGTTATTTTTTCTTTCTTAATTCAAAATAAATATACTTAATGTTATATTAATATTAGTGATTTTATATTAGTTTTATGAAGAGGGCATTCCAGTTTGTATATATTTCAGGACCCACAAAACTTAGGTATGCCTAAGTAAAAAGATATGGCCCTTGAGTACCTCATGGGAGATGAGTAAGAAACTCATTGACATTCATAAGACAGAATACGCATTAATGGATAGGCGAATCAGAGAGGAGACAAACTTACAGGCCCAGAAGGGAGAGTATCACGGAGGAATAGGAATTAAGGGAAGTTTTTCACTGGTGCAAAAAGTATTATGTCAAAAAAAATATGGAAGGTTGGGAAGAGTATTTTAGGCAGAGAGAATAGCATGTATGAATGAAATGAAGATATAAAGAATTTTTTTCCATAGAATAAAAAAAATGATGTGGTTATGTATAGGACCCATGTAAGGGAAGAGGAGGAATTTAGCTTTGAGAGGGGGGACTGAGTTCTATCACGGAAGCCATTGTAATTAGAGTTTAACCTTACCTGTAAAGTAATGGGGCTCTAAAGAAAATAAGATCCCTCTTTAAAATTCAAATCTATGTAGAGATCACATTCACTTACCAGTTTTACTCCTAATAGACTCTTACTGGGCCACAAAGGCCAGGACCTGTTAAGACTGCTCCAACTCTAAGGGAGAGGTAGTACCCTCACCTGCTCAGGACCTCCTCCTGCCTATTTTGAGTAGATAATAGTATATCCACTGAAAAGAATTGATTTTTTGAGTTATCAGACAAGTTATTTTTCTGAACACCAGTGATTCTCAACTGGGCTCAATACTTCTTTCAACACACACATTCCAGCGGGTCAGTTGTCAAAACCTGGAGATGTTTTTGGTTGTCACTCTGGGGTAGCACTACTGGCTTCTCAGAGAATAGAGTCCAGGAATGCTGCTAAACATCATAGAATGCACAGGACAGTTCCTGTATATTGAATATTCAACTCAAAATTACAATAATTGTGTTTTAATTGAGAAACCTGCCATTAAACCTGTTTGCTCCCTTGGGTTTGGGGAGGAGTTCTGGCAGCTGGTCTCTAATGTAGGTATGCGTCACTGTTCCCTGGGCCTCGGTTCTCAGTGTCAGAAATGAGTACTGGTACCAAGTTGAACTCATGACAGAGCAATCCTAAATACAAGGCCATCCCACATGCAGCGTTTATTGCAAAGCAAAAGTATGTCTCAGAGGGGGAGACAAGTCATTCTCCACAAGTGGAGAAGACCCCTAAGTCTTAGTGTACACTGTCTTTTATATGCTCACTAGTTTGTCCCGCCTCTCTCTTGGGTGGGATTGGTTGCCTTTTCCCACCTTTGGGTGACTGACAAGTTGGGATTGTGTAACAGGTTACATAACAGTTTCCTTTCTATGCATGCCTCTTCCCAGAATCCTTTACAAAAAACCTACTGCTTTTTCATCAAAACCACAATGCTATTTATATGGTAATGAGTTCCAGGTCAGTTAAGGTCACTAGGAACTCCTCGCTGCACATGCGCCTTCCAAGACAAAGTCTTGGTCACAAATATCTGATATTGTGGTTTCTTTTCTGCCTTCTGATTGGTTCCCACTCTCCACCTTTAGCCACTTGCTCTACCTGCCTTGCCACCTGTTTTCCCTCCACCCAGACCTAACATTGACACAGTTCCCTGCCTGTTGATGCTTCCCTATGTTGTTACAGGGGTGGTTTCATGTGCTCAATGTGTACGGAGCTCTGTGAAGTCATCATCTTTGCTTGGAATTCAGGAATACGTGGCAGCTTCAAGTGAACATTTGAATAAACAAATTCAGGGGTGGGGATAAGTGGATCTGAGTCTGCTTTAAGATTGCATAGGGATTAAAGTTATCAGTATAGATGTGGTTCATAGTGTATGAGAGATAGAAACTGGGAAAAATCAATTTTGAAAGATTAGAATTTCCTTCACAACTCTGAAATGATCTGCAAATCTGGAAGGGTAAGGGAAAGGTCATGCAGGGTTAGAAGCAGCTGAGGCTGAGTTGTTCAGGCAGCAGATGAAGGGAATACACAATGACACAATGAACAAAGTACTCAATAGGGGAGGGAAAGGTCTTTGATTATATTGACAATAACAGTGGCCCATGGTGCATCTGGAGGTGGGATGGCGGAAAGTCCATGCTGTGTGGAGTTCCACGTGACAGAAATCATATTCAAACTAACTAAAGAGAAAAGGAGGACTTTTGTTTTTGTTCACCTAATCAAGGCTGAAAAGGGGAAAAGGTAGACGTAACTGGGATGAGTCTGGGAACAAAAGTTCTACCAGTTCTCACCCTTAGCTTGGTAGCTTCAGTCTGTCCTTCTGCAGCCTGACTTTGTCCATACAGTGAGGATCTAATTCACTATATAAATAATGATCCTCAGCTATGTGCATATACAGGGCACAACCAGTAAATAAGACAAAAAAGTTCTCTGCCCTTGTTGAGCTGCCATTTTATAAATGTCAAACAATGAACATGTAACGGATGTACGCAGTAGTGCTAAGTGCTGTGAATTATAAAAGCAGGAACAGAGCACAAAGGTTGATGGGGAGTGACAGGTGATGGGAGGAAGGAATTATTTTCATTGGGAGGTCAAGAAAGTTACCTCTGAGGAGGTGATATTTGAGTTAAACTTGAAAAAAAATAAGGGAAGGAGTCATTTGTAAGTCTGGGTGATGAGCAGTTCAGGCAAAGGAAAGAGCAAAAACAAACACAGGGAAAACTGGCCATGTTCAAGGAACAGCAAGGCTAGAATCAAGAGAGTGAGGGGGGAATTGGTAGATGAATTTAGGGAGACATGCAAGGGGTAAACCAAGTAGGGGCTTGTCAGGTCACAGAAACGTGGATACTATTCTAAATGTAATGTCATTTCGTTGGAGAATTTTGAGCTAATGAATTACATGATTTGTTTTATATTTGAAAAATAAATTTGTGGACAAACATGGCTTCTAACAAGACAAGAATGGAGCGGAAAGCCAATTAGTCCCCACGTGGCACAGTTGCCCAAAACTAGAGAGGTAAATTGGAGGCCTGGGGAAGTGAGCAGATTTGGGGTGTATTGCAAAAGAAAGCCAATAGGATTTGCTGATGGATTGAATGAAGGGTATAAGGAAAGAGATTCATACTCTGATCTTGGAGGGGAATAATAGTGCCATTTTATGGACAAGGAAAACTAGGATAGCATAGGCTTATTTTACAATTTGCTAGATGGCCAGAAAAATCCTTGATAATGATTGATTGGTCAAAGCCTGGTCCACTCCTTGGACTACTAGGGAGATAAGAGACTGTGGCTTTCCCAGTCCTGGTTGTGGGCCCCCACTGTGGTCAGGGAGCTGGGCTTTGTTACCACAAGAAGGGGATGAAGAAATGCTAGAGGGACACAGCACTTCCACCGAACTGCTTACAGGCTGTCTTTTCCAAAAGAAGTACAACATCTTGGAGGTCAGTGTCCTGGGAAATAGGCCCATAACTATATTAGCCATCTATCATTCTTGGACAACTCACATTATTTCACTTCATTCTCACAAAAATCCTGAGGAGTTAGCACTATTTTCCTCAAGGACAGTTGTACACAAACGCTAGCTTGTGAACTGAGACTGTCTGGCCACTTCAGAATGACTTGAAAACCAAGTTATTAGTAAACAAATGTCAACAATAACAAAAACAAAACATATTTTGATTCAAAAAATTAGAGTAGGCCTCATAATTTTTTTAATGCTCCCCTGGTGATTCTAAGATATAACCCAAATGATCTAGACTAATAAATTCAAATGTAGGTTTTTTGCTTCTTTGCTAAAAATAATTATTTCCACATTAATATCAGTACATGGTAACTGTGGGAAAAATGGAATATGCATGAGAGTCAAAAATAAAATAAAATAAGTCACTTGCAATCTTATCATCCATATAGTCATTATCAACTTTAAGAATGATATGACAACACATAAAGTTTATTGCCTTTGTTCATCACTTAAATATATTATGGCATCTTTTTTGTTTTCAAATATTCTACATCAATATGATTTTAAACAGTCACATAATGTTTTTATCATATGAATGTCATAACATATCCATATGTATATACATACACAGACATACATATATACATATACATTTTACCAGTTTTAAATTGTGGAGCTTTTGGTTATCTTATTACTACAAATAATTACCACCCTACACATAACCTTGTACTATATTTGATTATTTCCTTTAAAAAATTCCACAGAATTCCTGTGTCAAAGGATTACATGTTTCTAAGGCTTTTGATATTTACTGGTTCCCACCCACCAAAGATAGATTATCTTAAAATATTCACTAGCATTGGACAAAAGTACTCCCTTTTCTATAGGAACAGGGTATCATTATTACTTAAAAGTCTTTTATGATTTGATTGGGGCTTACTTTTTAACATCAAAATTGAAATTTTCTGTCTATACATTGCTCATTTATGTTCTTCTCTGTGACCTATTTGTCTATTGTCCCATTTTTCTATTGTATGTTTCTTTCTTGTTGACTTATAAGAGTTCTTTATAGATTGAAAATATTTACTTTCTTTTATAATAAGAATTGTCACTGTTTCTGTTATATGTTACAAATACTTTTTCTCAGAGTAGCATTTGCTTTTAATTTTAGTTTTATTGCATTATTTCAAATGCTTTTATTTTAATTATCTGTAAATATGTTACTTTTTAAATGTTTATCCTAATGTTTTCTATAATAAACAACATAAAGCAATGATTATTAAACCTTATTTTCATCTAAATATCTCAAGACTTCATTTATTACATTTAGGTCTTGAATCCATTTGTAATTCATTTGTTGAATGGCATAAGGTAATAATTCATCACTACCACCACCAACATTATTGCCATTATAGAGGGACACTAAAATGTCTGCAAATTATTTATTGAATAATTCTTCCTTTTGCCAATTATTTGTAATGTTTAAATGGTATATTTTTCATTGTCTCATAAATATATTAACCTTTATTCAAATATATTACCAAATATAGTTGACCCTTGAACAATGCAGGGACTAGGTGCACTGAACCCCCATGCAATGGAAGAATCCATGCATAACTTTTGATTTCCCCACACTTAATTATTGGCAGCTTACTGTTGACTGTAAGCCTAATCAATAACATAAACAGTCAATTAACACACAAATATACTAGTATCTACATATATCTTATGCATTCTTTGCATATATTTTTATTAATTATTTTGGTATTTCTAGGCTATGTGGTTCATCTACGATTTTTTTCAAATTGTAAATCTCCAAAAATTTTTCCAATGTTTTTATTGGCAAAAAGTGGACCCAAGTAGTTCAAACCTATGTTGTTCAAGGGTCGACTATACTCAAAATTATCATGAGGATTTGAAAATACAATCTTTCATGCACACTTTAAAAAAATTTTTTCTTGAGGATATTGACTGAGAGGCTTGACACTTCCCCTCCTCTCTTTCTTACCCTCTAACCCTCTCCTGGAGTTTTAACTGTTACAAATCACAGCTGACTCAAGCTGATCAAGCAGGTTGAAAAAAAATACAGGAGGGAGTATTGATTTTAGATGATGATCTTGTTCAACATCTGGTATTTGTTGAAACATTAAATTCTCCATTTTTCTTTTTTTTAATTTTTTAATTTAATTTTATTAATGTATGATTGACAAAGTGCATATATTTACAGTGTATAATGTGATATTTTAATATATTTATACATTGTAAAATGATTAAGGTCATGTGGCAAACACTGTAGATGGGCTTTAGAAAATTTCTTGTGGTTATGTTCATTTCCAGAAATAAATAAGCAAACTTCACTGGAGTGTGGGCCCTTGCTGTCAAATTAATCAATCATGTAATCTTATTGACTATGGAAGGTTGCAAGTTAAATAGCTTTACTTAGGCTCAATACAAGGTAGAAGTGCTAATGTTTCTGGGCAAAGCCGAAACATCATTGGTATGAGCATCTGTACCAGTGTGGTGAGAAGACCAGGTCAGCTGCAAGGACATATCCCTTCCCATGGTCCAGAATACTCTTTCAAGGTATTGAAGAGTAAGAGAGAAAACTTGTGGCTTTTTTTCATGAGTGAGTATGCTTTTGTAAAAATAGTTTCTCCAGAGTATTTAAACAACTCTTGGTTAATGCATGCTTTGAAAGTTTAAAATAAATTAGAACTTTATTTTTTTTTAAGGCTCAGGAGATAGTGATGGTGGGGGTGTGGGGTACAAGTAAAATACTTATTTCTCAGATAGGGTGCTATGGTTTTCTCTGCAGTTAGGCTGGAGAGTTTATGCTCTTTTGTCCTATCTAGAGTTTCAGATACATTCCCAGAATATCGGGCATGAAGAGATGAAATAGCACAACCTAAGCTACCATAGTAAATACAGGGAACCACATCTAGGTATGGAGAGGCACTTGAGGTCTATTTTGAGTTTGGACTCTAGATAGGAAAGGATCCTTTCAGCTAATGGGATCTAAAACTTTTATCATAGTATTTGGAAAAATAAAGATCCATGTAGATATTGCAGCAGCCAGAAAGGGAATAATAAAAGACAAACGGTAATAACAAAAATAGACCAATTGGGGTCAAGAAATAGAAAACTTTACCCCATAATCATAAAAACAAAAACAACTACATTAACTTACTGAACTTTTACCATGTGCCAGACAATGTTGTATTGCTTATTTTCTATCTCACCACAAACCTATGAGGTAGGTACTATTTCAATTCCATTTTATACAAGGAACAGAAGTTAGGACGACTAAATGCCCTGCTCATGGTTACGTAGCTACTAATCCAGCTAGTGAGTGGAAGAGTTGGGATTCAGATTCAGACATTTGAGCCCCAGAAGCACTGCTCCTAACCATTGTATTATTCCATTATAGACAATATTTTGATGGGACCATTACATAAAGTCTCCAACTGAAACAGTTTGAAAAAGATTCAACACTGAATGCCTTTACTTTGAGTATGTTTATAAAGAAAAGCTAAGCATTACAAATGAGGATCCTCAAGGAAATTAAAATCATCTTTTTGGAACTGACATTTGAAAAGAACAGCTAAAAGCATATAGATTAATCAGCCCCACTTGTAAAGGGATCGGATCCATTGCTTAATGACCAAAATTGGAAAATTTGGAATCAGAAATCATTATACATCTTCACTGAGTACACATTTAAGTAAAGTAAATTATCAATTTAATTGGTGGAGGAGGTAATGGGATGAGGAGAAGAACAGGGAAGGAAGGGAACAGACAGTCACAATAAATATTTTGCTACTTTGGTAAGTTTCACATAAACAACGCTAGTCACAAATTGCTGAAGAACAAATATCTGAACTGGGTGGATCCTATCTGACAATGAGAATCAGCATTTGAGTACCCAGTGTGGGCAAAATACCGCTTACAAAATTCTGATTTGAAGGTAAAATTTAGGCCTGGCGGTGCAATACACTACACAATAGGTCCAAGAAGCAGAATGTTCTCACTGAAGGAGTAGGTGTTTCAGTTACTTAAGGAAACTACCTCTTTGAGAGTCTAATGTTCTATTATATCAGAATCAACTTTAATGAGGATGAGATCAAACCTCTGGCAATAGTTTCTCTGACTTAGATCTTTATACATTTTCTAAGCTTCATTTTTTTATATCAATATCTCAATATTATACATGAAAAATGCTCAACATCACTAACCATTAGGGAAATGCAAATCCAAATGACATGAGGTATCATCTCACCCCAGTTAAAATGGCTATTACATATACATAAAAAAATAACAAATGCTAACAGGGATGCGGGGAAATAGGAACTCTCATACAGTATTGGTGGGAATGTAAATTAGTACGGTCATTACAGAAAAGCATATCAAGGGTCCTCAAAAAACTTAAAAATAGAGATTCAGCATTCCTACTGCTGGGTGTATATCCAAAATAGTGGAAATCAACACATTGAAGAGGTAACTGCACTCCCATGTTTATAGCAGCAGTAGTCACAATACTCAAGATATGGAATCAGCCTAAGTTTTTGTCAGTGGATGAATGGACAAAGGAAGTGTGGTATATATACAATAATATATATACACAGTGGGATATTATTAAGCCATAAAGGAGAATTAAATCCTGTCATTTGCAGAAACATGGATGAGCCTAGTGGATTCTGTGTTAAGTGAAATAAACGAGACACAGAAAGACAAATATTACATTTTCTCACTCCCATGTGTGAGCTAAAGAAGTTGATCCATGGAAGCAGAATGATGGTTACCAGAGGCTGGGAAGGAGAGGGAGGAGGTAGGGATGAGAGAGGTGGGTAAGTGAGTGTAAAAATAGAATTAGATAGGACAAATAAGTTCTAGTGTTCAATATCACAGTAAGGTGACTATAGTTATAAATAATTTGTTGTATATTTCAAAATAGCTAGAAGAGAAGATTTGGAATATTCTCAGTGCAAAAATATGATAAATGTTTGAGGCAATGGATATCTCAAATACCCTGATTTGATCATTACACATTGTATGCATGTAGCAACCTATCACATGTACCCCATAAATGTGTCCAATTATTAGATATCAATAAAAAACTTCTCGATAGCTCTCAAAAATGGTAGCATATATACCTTTATTCAGCATATTTTGATATATTATTTTTGTTTGTGGGTTTTATATCCTCAACTAAAGTATAAATGTCTTTAGGACAGATGCACTTCTAACTTTTTTAAATAGCCAAGTTGTGTGCAAGTAATATTTCCGTAGTTTAAAATTATATTTTTATGAAAAAAGTTACTCAATATATGAAAGTTACAAATATAAAGTTAAAAATATGAAATTATACGAAATTATTGCTTATCAGGTTTTTATGGTTTTCAACCTCAACATTAATAAAAACCACAGGACATCAAGTAAAATATATTATCAAATTAAATGTTTTAAATAACTCTTAGAAATATCTCAGAACCAGGAAATTAAATAAACACATCAGTGAAAATAATATGGATGTTTATTTTTAATTAGACATATCTTATTATTTTTATCATTATATAATTATGTTCATCTTCAGTAAATCTCTCATAGATATAGGAAAATGGAAATAGTGTTTTTCATTTAGTGTGAACACATCATCTTTGTTGACAGCACAAAAGAGAATAATTTAAATTGCCAGAACTAAAAACCTGTTTTGATATTCTACACTGACTTCACCTGGTGGGAGACTTAAAAAAATAGAACGTTAGAATATTTTTTGTACCAAAGAGAATGCAACTCTCTCAGGGCTGTTCCACAGGATCATATTCTTTAACAGCTTAGCAAATACCCTAAAAACATCTGTGATGCTTTCTGCAGTGGCACCAATAAAAAAATCAAAAAAGAATATTTATTTCCTTTGCTTTACTATTAATATTTGAATATGTTTGGATACTGATGTTTCAACCATACATTAATGTACCCTGGATGAAATTCTCTGTCTTTTTGGCCCTTAAAGATCTAGATAAGTTTAGCTCAAATCCAACTGTTGTATTTTGAGGAAAGTACAACGTCCTCCTTAGAACTGGTTCAAATTCCTACTAGTGCACATGTCCTCATGATCACCTCTGACTCTTGCCGCCTACTTCCACAGAATTCTCAGGCTTCGGTCTTTCTCTGTCAAGAGTCCTTTACCTCTGTCCTGAGTGTGAACAGAGTGAGACTTCATCCCTTCTCCATTATTTTTATTAAATATTCATCCCAGGCCTTTTCTTGTGTTAACAGCTTTTACCTGAAAGTTTTTTGTATTCTAGGAATGCAAATGAATTGAAATTAAATATTAGTCATTTGTGTTCTTAAAATCCATCAGCAACCCTGTCAAGCTGCTCAAATATCTTTCCTTACCCTTCTCTTCTTTCCACAGACAATTTTGTTTTCAATCTAAATATAGATATATCATAAAGCAATCATCAAGTTAAATGTCTTTGGTTGTAAAAATATTTTTAAAGTTAAACTCTTTTTTTTCCTAAATGACTGCTTTAGCAGTGTAATGACTCCCCTCCCCCCAAAACAGATTAAACGTATCATAAGAAATGTGATATTTTGACATTACAGTTCAGGTAACACCATACTCAATTTACTTGGCCCAAAAGTTTATTGTGAGAGTATATCATCTGAACTATTCTAGAACTTTGGTGGGTGTTGTGTAAATAAAATGCAGCCTATCACACACTGTAGAGGGCATGCTGAAGGTACCCAACTAGTACATGTCCTTAGTAGCATAACAGTTAACAGTATGAAAATAGATGCTTCTAAAGATATGAAAAGTTTGCTGTTTTTAAGAGCTTTAACCATTCTTCTTATATCATTACTTATTCTTTCCAATAGCTGTCTTCATAAATATAAATTCTGACCACATGTAGGTCCGTCTTGGCACACGCTGTGCATAACTGAGATCTGCATTCATTCACATAGAAGCATAGAGGAGGGTGCAGGTGTCTCTCATGCATTAGAGGTATTGAGAACTGACTAGTTGGATTGGAATACATCATAATTTTCCCCATTAAAATTAAAAAAAATTTATTATTCAAACATTTAACCTAGCTAGCTGCTAGATTTTTTTTTTCTTGCCCTGCCAACTAACTAGCAGCTAGATTTTAAGGAACTAATTGAAAGTGAGTCAGGAGTCTCTATTTATTATACGCTTTACTGATACCCTGATGCTGAAGCAACAATCTCTGAAGAACTTATTTTACTTAATTGTGGCCTTGCACAATTTGGCTCAATTTTTAGGAAAAGAGTTATTTTGCTAATTGATTCACAAAACAGTGCCAGTCTGTATCATATGATAGTGACACTATTTTGCCAGAAGTTTTTTCTAGTATCTGGGCCAACACAAAAGCTGAATTGATCCAATAGATCACCTGTTAATTGGTTAGAAAGAACAACTATCTTTAGAGTTACTCAGTGCTTCAGACTCTGTCTTTTCTTGTGTAGTGATTATTTGTCAAATATGCTAAATTTGACTTATTTTCTTAAATCAAAAGCTAATGGGTTAGGGGAGAAAGAGGTAGGCATTTGGGATTAAATGATATTGGTTATGTGTAAGTATTCTGTATTTGTTTTAGAAGCCTTAAATTAATCCTGTTTTTCAAAAAAACTTGAATTTATAAACTTTGTATTTTTATCAGAGTATAATTTTTATAAAATTATATTTTATGAGGTCTTTCCAAGACTTATGACAAAATGCATAATTAACTTTCTTTTTTAAGCAATTTAATTTTGTTTCACTTATGATTTAAAGTAAAACAGTAAAATATTTCATAATATTTAAAAAATATAAAATTTGAGTGATGTAGAAATTGATTTTTGCTTTTATAGATTTTTACTCAGCATATTGGTCTACATTTTCACTTGTGTAGTTGGCTTAATTATACATTCTAAATAATTAAATAATAGGTCAAGTCCATTACAATATTTAAAGTGAAATAGAAGCAAGTTATATATAAGATTACACATAATTTATACATGGAATCATAGAATGTAAAAACTGTGGGCCACTTTTAGCCAATGGCCAGGTAAATCTAAATAACAAATTTGGCTTAAACATCACCCTATACTTACAAAAGAAGTGAGGATAGATATGCTGATACTTATTTCATAATATATAGTTTTTTAAAATCTTGGTCTTCAATATTTTGATAAACACTTTACCAATTAATGGGTGAATTCAATAGAAGAAATACACAAAAACATAGAAGATTGTCAAGTAAACTGATATAACCACATACAGCTGTCAGATAAATTATAATAAAAAGTGCTAAAATATGAACAATATAAGTAGAGCTCTACTGAAACAGAAAACTGAGAAAAGTTTTATTTACTGAGTTACACAGGGTACCCAAAACAATTTTATTAGCCAATAATATCTTATTTGCAGTGACAATGATATTTTAACTTCTAACTTTATTTTGTCCTTATAAATTGCATGTTCAGATTTATTCATTGATTTCAAAGTTATGACTGAATAATGTTTAATTTAAGATATGTTGTGTCAGAACTCTAATACTGTAAGTCAATCTCTGACCTACATTATTTTTATAACATTCATTTGTGCTGATAATGGAGCAGAATGTAGTCACATTAATTGCCCTGATTTTTTCCAAGTAATGTTCCAAAGCTTCATAGTGACAGGTGTACCTGTCTTCTGTTAACTACATATCCCAGGGCCAGGTAAGCCTTTAACTATTATTAATCGTGGCTGTTAGATTTATACATTATCATCTAAAGCTAGTATAAAATGGTTTTCCCTCAACTTAGATTTCTCATTACTTATTATTACAAGCACATACTCTCAAGTCATTTTTCAGTCTAATGTAAAGCAAAAAAATTGTAGGCTCTGTGGTTTTGATTGATTATGTTGTGCCATATGATTCACTGCATTATACTATCCTTCACTTCTCTCCTGCATTATTTTTAGCTCAAGCTTAAATTAGTGTTCTGGTTTTGATATTGACATGTTAAATCCAATTAAATCAAGAAATTTACCTAGTTTGAATATGATGCATTGTGTTTTTTACTCAATTCCTAATAATGTAATAGGCACAAGATTGGTTGTATCTTTTCATCTTTCCTCTCCAGTGATGTTCTTTATAATTTCTGAGCATCTTCTGCATTTTTCTTGGTTTGTAGTGTGCATTTCACTTGGAATTAGGAGAATATTCTGGGACTAAATGGTATTTTATCACTCTTCCATTCTGTTCAGCAATGATAGTTGCCTCTATTCTGCATTTCCTGAATTCCTGAACTATTAAACAGTCACCTAGGGATAGACTCTGTATTCACTATCTTAAGGTAATTTTCCTTTTTATCCTAGTTGTTAAGTTGTATCTGAACAATCAAGCAGCATGTCTGGATGAGGAACAGACGTGGCATTAAGATGTAAAATCCTTTCATGCTTACATTTTGATGATAAAGATCATAAGATGCCAACGCCTCACAAGGAGAAAAGGGTGGAATTCAAAGAACAAGGGGAAAAGACTGCAATGGCATGTTAGTTTCTGTCTCTCTGATATGGCTTCTTGTCTTTAACCTTCTTACATCACCATCCTCCCTGTATATATAACGTTAATGGTTATGGCACTCAACATGGAGTTAAATCAGGAAAACATAGTGAAAATCTTTCTTTCAGAGCCTGAACTTTTCATTATTATTAAATATGAGTGATTCTGATCCTAGTAAATTTTGAACTTATTTTGAAAAATTTTATAGGAAAGCAGTGCAACATAGAAGGAAAAAACTATTAGTTATTGATATTCTTCAGGCTCATTCCTGGGCATTTTTTGCTAATCCCTCTTGCTGCTATCCTAGAAGATACCAGTTGTTTACTTGACTTTAAATAAAATCATAATGTTGGTGACTTCAAATTCATAACTCCAGCTTGAAATTCCCATCAGAATCTAGACATGCATAGCTACTTTTCACTTGAATCTTCATCTGGATCTCAAAGAAATCTCAAACTTACCAAGTATAAACATCAACTGCTGATTTACCTCCTGAATCTGTCTTCTACATTTCTCCGATCTTCTTCATCTCCATAATGACATGGCACACTATTAAGATACTGAGTCGAGCCAAAAATCTAGGGGTCAGGTCATTTTCCTTACTCACTTTCCCACTCCCATCTATAATCCTTCACCATCTACTTTCAGTTTTTGTACAAAGCTGTTCAAATACATCACTTCTCTCCAACTCCATCTCTATTGCCTCCTTTCTAGTTTAATCTTGCAATTCTATCGCAATCTATTCAGTAGTCTCACTTTTCCTGCTAACCTCCTCCAATCTTTTCCCACAGTTGCTAGAGTGATCTTTTTAAAATGTAAATTGAATCAAAACATTCTCCTTTGCTTGAAACCTGTCAAATCTATTTATGTATTTGAACTTAGAATAAAATCCCAAAACTTTCATGTGGCACCTGTCTATATTCCCATCTTCATCATTCCATCACTGGTATCTCTGCTCCTCCTACACTTGCTTTCTGACTCTTCTTAAAGCTTTCAAAGGATTTTCTACCCTTTGGGTTTTCATACAAATCATTCCTTGTGCCTGGAATTGTTACCTTTTGTCTTTGCTAACTATTTCTCATATTTTAGTTTTCATCTCAAATATTGCTTCTTCAAGACACCATCTCTGTATGTTCCACTGCTTGTTCTCTCATTCTCCTTTTTAAAATTTCATGTCATTCAATATTTGTTATAATATGGTTATTTTTGTATTTACTTGTATCTTCCCATGGTATTAGACTATAAGCTTTATGAGGGCCAGGGTTATGTTCGTTTGATTCACCACTGAATGCCCAGCACCTAGTTCAATGTCTACTGCATGTAGATGCTGTGTAATAAATACATATTCATGTATTGGTCACATATTCCAGATCTAATAGCAAATGTGCAGAATTTTTCCTTTACAAAATGGACTCAGAAGCAATGCTTTCTGCTTCTGGAAAAAAAAGTATCCTTTCTTAAAATCTAGCAAGATGATAAACATGCAAGCTTAGAGACAGAGATCTACTTATGCCTCCGAGATCCATTTTTTTTTTTTGCCATTTACTCTTTATGACTTTGAAAGCGTCAAAAATATTCTGAATCATTTTGCGCATGTAAAATGAGAATATTTATTTGACAGCAAACCTCTAGTGTGTTATAAAGATCTAAAGTAATAATGTGCATAAATGTGTCTTGTACTAGTAACATACACACAAATTTGAAGAATTATTGCTCTGAGTCTGTTAGCTGTCAATATGACAATGTGAAGTTTTATTGTGGTACCCTTCTTCTATCTCATTTTCCTGATTGTAATTTTCCTGTAGTTTAGTTATCAAATATCCAAAGCTTACTAGAACAGTTTGTAAGGTAAAAGTATAATGTCTTTGAATAAGTGTGAGGGAGGAGATATAGTTTACAAGTAAATATATGTGTATTAGCACACATATTAATACTTTATGACCATTATGATTCAAGCACAGGGATTTGTCTATAGCAGATTTTGGAGATTCAAGGCATACTTTTATCTTTAAACAAGCCTGAAGTGAACTTTCATATATTGCCATCTTGTGGTGACCACAAGAAAAAGTAAAAAGCCCCATGAGGGCCTGCCATCTATTTGAGCCTATTGGTCATATAATGTACTACTTTAGAATCTGTCAGTCGCCATTTAAAATAATGTCTTATTTGTCCAAGTCGTGTTTACCATTTGCTGACTATAATATTTGAGTATTATATAAACAGCAATTCTCTTTAGAAATCTCTAAAGAATGCCAACCAATTTTGCTGATGCAATGGTGCATCTGAATAGTACATTACTTTATTAACATTGGTAGTGTCTGAGAACCTCATCATTTAAAGTAAAAATAAGAAACTAAATGTTCTGCTTTTTTACACAGAGATGACACTCAGTGTTGAGTATTTTTTTTCCAGTAGAGATGACATTTGCACTGACATAGCCACATTTTCTCATTTGGTCTGTTTTTTTGTTTTCAAAGTAAGTGTCTGATGTCATGAAATGGAGGACAATATCTTGTACTAAATGTAGAGAAGGAACTGTCATTTCATGAGTATCTCCCTCTTGTCGGCAACCTAACACACATGTTCTCACAGTAATCCAAGGTAGGTATTATGACATCAATTGCAGAGATGATGAACTGGATTCAGAAAAGTTAAGTAACTACCTAAGATTACACAGCAAGTAAATCACACAGATCTATTATTGCCAGGGTTATTATTATTTTCTGAACTATTCTGCCTGAAATCTTGATAGAATTAGCTCTGAGCTCTACCAAATGAACTAGCGTGCTCCTCCCTCCTTCTCTCTCTCTCTCTCTCACACACACACACACACCCACCCACACACACACATATACACTCACAGAGAGAGAGACAGAGAGATCTTTGGATTGATATTAATGAATTTTAATAAAAGCTCTTAACATTTTAATTGGATAGGTACATTGCAGCAGCTGTGGTGGAGGCTATCAGAACTCCTCCCTGGTCCCTTTTCCCTGGCCAGTGCAGCACCCTTCCCCCAGCTACTGGAAAAGTTGGCTGGTCTTTGCTTACAGATGCATTTTTTAAAAATTATCTTTTGCTAGAATCCATTTTGCCTGGAAATGCCTGAGGAATTACGCCCCACCCTCCACCCATAGTGGCCCTCTCATCTAATTGACATGAGGGTAAAACCTTGGTCCCTTTGCCTCAAGGTGGGACAACTCTATGGTGTCAGTTATGCTCCAGAGCTCCCCAAGAGATCAGGGTGATGGAATGACTTGAGCTAAAACTTCATCGCTGCTTGGTTTCTGCCCCTTCCCTGATCTGCTTTTCTCATTCCAGTACAGGTTTCTCCTAAGAGCTCTCTCTTGCCGAAGAATCCTCATTGCAAAGCCTCAAGCTCTTCTTCTAGGGGAACCCGATGTAAGACAGAAGCTCAAAGCAGTTTCACTACTTATTTCTAAAAAGGCATTACAGCAGCAAAGCAACAATCATATATAGACACAATTTTGCAAACAAAGTATTTTGTTTACCCATGGGTCTCTGTTAACCAGGAGAAATATTGTATGAGAGACACTTAAGAAAAACAAAACCATCCCAAAAGCCATAAAATATTAGAACTGTCTTTTTGGAAAAGTAAAAAAAAAAAATGATATAAAGGATTGTACAATACCACTAACTTCAATAAATAGAACAAACTATACTATATATTTAAGAGAAAAGAAAACAGCCTTGTGTAGAATATATTACAAAAACATAGCTAAATGTAGCTATATAAACTGTACAAACAAAATAATACTTTCTCCTTGATTTTGCTCCAGGGATGGCAAGACCACCCTTTAATAGAAGAAACAAATCTGTGTTTCTTCTTAAGAAATAGAAAATAGAGTGTTTTACCAGTGTTGTAAAGTCAGTTAGTAGCAAATTTAACATTATTCATTAATTATTTCACACAGGCACTATTTTCTTAAAGCGTCAGGAAAAAAGAAACATTGAAGAGAGTAGAGCAATGACGGAGAAAATGACTACACTGCTCCATATCAATCATTCATGTGTCTTTCTTAATATTTTGTGAACTTATCACCAACATGAACACCATCACTGGAAAGGTAAAATGGCTTAGTTTCTTGGAACCATCTCATTTTTGTTCAAATTGTCATAAATTCCTATCTAGAAAGGAATATGGACTGGCATGCCTTCGCAGAGTCTCTACCTTTATGGTACACTCCTCACCTTAGTTTTTCTTAGAGCAGTATTGATTTCCTTCCATTCCAATCCATTCTTTTGCCCTAGTCATGTTTGGCTTTTTTCTCATTCACTCAGACCGCCTGAATAAGAAACTATTAGAATTAAAGCTCAGAAATCCACATATTAAAAGCACTTTAAGCAAAGATCTTTAAATTGGTGCATATGTTCCCTTGGGATCACAGAGAATTTCCTATGAGTGTGTGAATACATAGCTATATGGAATTCATTTTCTAGAACCTCAAATTATACATGAACTCTTTTCTAAAATTAGTCCACAGCATCGTGGTTTTCCCCTTCCAACTTCCTTTTTCTTAATCACATTTTTCCTACTTTGATAAAGAAAAATATATTACTGCTCTGGCTATAAACTCAATTGCTGTACCAACCAAGGGGCAATTTGAAAATGCATAGCTCCCACTGGAAGAGTCTAGCAGGAGAAGCAAAGAGAGCTTTGATAAAGATAATGAAGGTGGCTGTGCCTTTTTTCCCGCCAAATCAAAAAATCTCAGGGCAAAGGTCATGCTTCTGCTCGGTGGTCTCTTCCCTATCCATCCATTATTGCTATGCTGTGCTACAGTTTTAGGATCCTATGATTCTTTCTAGAATTTAGAAGAATGGGTCATCTGGAGACTATAAATCAACATTTTAATTTGAATTAATTATTAAGTTAAACTTTTCTGACAGATAGTAAGTCTGATTAAGCTGATTGGTTTGATAATGAGGACTGGCTTTTTACCATTTACTATAAATTGAATAATCTAAATCTGCAGCTACAAACTTTTGGACAAAAATGTATTTATAGTACATTTCCATCTTAGGCAGCCCAGACTGCTATAACAAAAGTCATAGACTGGGCGGCATATAAACAACAGAAATTTATTTCTCATAGTTCTGGAGGCTACACGTCTGAGATCAGGGTGCCAGCACAGGTTCTGATAAGGCCCCTCCTTCTGGCTTGCAGATGGCTGCCTTCTTGCTGTGTCCTCTCATGAAGGACAGAGAGGAAGCTTTAATCTCTTCCTCTTCCTATGCGGACATTAATCCCAACATGGGGGCCCCATCCTTACAACTTCTCTAAACCTAATCACCTCTGAAAGGCCCCACCTCCAAAAACCATCACATTTGGAGTTAGGGCTTCAACATATGAATTTTGGGGTGATACAAACATTTTTTTTTTTTTGGTTTGTAACAATATATAACAGGCTGAACTTAACATTCTTTATGACCATTTAAATTTATGAAAATAGTTATCAACTTTGTGTGAGGGTACATATATTCTTTTTCAAAACTTTAGGGCACACATGAGGAAAAAATTGAAGTGCACTGCTCAAAATTTTTCAAATTATGATTTCTAGATAAATTCCACAGCAAATACCACAGGCTAGTAAGTGGGGAAGAGAGGAAGCTTGTAAAGGTCCCACTCATATTTTCTTTCAATCTTTTAACTTCCTTTCACTCTAAGAGGAGTAGCAGAGGGATAGAAGAGACTACTGGATTGAGGCAGACACAGAGGAAAGACACCAGGAGAAAATTCCAGTAACATTGTAGCATGAATTTTTAGAGGGTAATCGGTATCAAATTGCATATATAGGCATGAACCTAGGTAAGAAAAAGAGAAAGGAAAGAGGCCAGGCAATGCAAGGTAATGAAAAACAGGGAAATAGAACATAATTTCAGGGTAGGATGGTCATTTTGAAGATTGGTTAAGTCAATTAAAATTTTTAAACGTTCTATTATTTCCAACTATAAAATCCTAATTTGGGAAAATTCTAGGTGGTATTTATTAACACTCATTGATAAATGGGATTGCTAGTAGTTTTGATAAAGCAAAATATAATCTGTATGAGCTCAGTTTTTGATAGAAAGCGAAGCACATATATCTACTTAAACTAGTTACATAAATTAATTTACATGTAAAGGAGTTAACTATATAATTAAGTTGATTTTTTAAAAGAACCTCTTAGAAACCTCTCTTTTCCCTGAAGTATGTGAAATCACTCTATCAAAATATCATGGAGAAAAATGCAAAAAAGGTGTTTATGCGTTCAATAGAGAAAAATCACGTTTAGCCTTCACTGGTTCTGTGAGAGTCTCCAAGGATCACATTTCACTGCTGTCTATGTTTTAAGTGTTCTCCAATTCAAGCCCATATTTTAAAATGGGCAAAATGCACAAGTAGAGTATGGGGCTTTATGCAAAGAAAAGAACAATGTTTACATGATTAGAATTTAAAATGGTTATCACAAACTTCTCAAAAACATTACTTGTGGCGTGAAAATCGTAAATGTCCTGGCAGAGACAATGATAACCCCAGCTGACATAAAAAATAAGATGCATTCAGTATTTAATGGCTTTTGTGATTTTTTTTTTAATGTGAACTGCACAGTTTTGTAAAAATCCCTTGTAGTCTTCTGTTCTCAAAAGCCAGCTCTCCCATTATTATTCCACATTAGTTCCATTTGCTGATTTGATGACTAAAAGCCTGGTAGCCAGATGCAAATTCTGCTTTCTGATGTTAATTTTACCAGCAGATTTGCTGTGAGTCTGTTATTCCCTGACCAAAAGCTTAGAGGAGTCACAGAGAAGCATTTTGAGAAGTACTGCACAAATCTATGCAATACAAGGTAGTTATATGAATTGAACTTGTTAGTTCTGAAAGTGAACATTCACATGACTAAAGGATAAAAAGACTATGATTTCTATGTAAAGAGTTGAGCTCTTTCCTGGTCAAGAGATGTTGCTAAGTATAAAATGTGACTTGTTTTCTCCTAAATCACACCCAGACTTTCACAACTTGCTATAATTGACGCACAGAAAGGGATGAGGCACCCACACTTGCATTACTTAGTGATTGTCATGAAATCAGTTGATGACTGGTATGAGTAGAGGACGAGTTACAAGCTAGATGTGTTGTTTGAAAAATACGGGATTAATTGCATTAATGGAGATTTTCACATTTGAGAAATAGGAATTTAGTATAATATAAAAAGAACTCCTACAATTAGTGTTCAGGGCCGTACGAGGTCCTGAGAGACTTAGAAGTAAAGCTACCTTGCCTACGAAGACTGAGCAATTACATGCGTAATTTTTATGGATATGAAGAAACATTTTATATGGATTAGGTACCAAAGAATGTTTGGTTTTGACATATAAAGAAATAAATCCATATATTTAGTTTAATAACACCCTTTCATTCTAAAATATGGGATTTCAATTATTCAAATTTATGGTTTGAAGAATCAGAGATAATTAAAATAACTGCACTCAGACTTAATTTTTAAACACTGCACTATGATTGTGCCTAAACAAGGACTAAGTGTAAGGAATACATATTTTGTTATATAGTGCTTAGCACATGGTAAGTGCTTTATAAACATGTGTTGAATGAATGTATTATGCATCTTTGAGAGACTGTATGGAACAAGAAAAGTCTCCCTGTAAAGATCCTCATTACGCTTACAAAGGTACTTAATGGCATGTCTGTCTAACTAGTGCTTCATTGGCAAGGCCTCTCAAATTTCCGCTGCAGACTTTCATTCTAGCCTTGGTGAACCAATCTCACATGGTCAAGTCAGAGATTTCGCTGTGGGAGAGGTAGATATTCAGGGAGAAGTGGAGACACACAAAAAAGGAGTGATATGAGCAGCAGTAGGGACAGACACTCTGACCTATTCGGTTTCTCATGACTTGGGCTGCTTTCAGTTCTGGACGGAGTTGCTGGAATAAAGCCTCAGCTTCCGAGGTCATATGTTCTCAAGATCTATCCAATAAGAAAATTTCTTAAATAGTAATGAATAGCTGTGGATAGAGCTCCTCTCCTTTATAGCTCAAAGAATTACTGTGTACTTGGTACTAAAGTTTGGACATCATTTCATTCTCCTCAGTTTTTTTTTTTTTCTCACTTCATTCTTTCCTCTGACCAGCAGGAAAATGGTGAGGTTAAGAGATACGGAATCACAAAGAATAATCTGAAGGAACTAGACAGCTAAGATTTGGCTGGGCAGATTTGTCTTAACCTGAAGTGCTTTCCATTATTTATTACAGCAGACATTATTGTTTACATGACTAATTTCCAACTCTTTTATTCCTTGCTGTCTTCTGTAATAGAGGATGAAAGAGCCCTTTCCCAGTTTCTATTCCAACAGTGGGAGGTGATATTGTTCATGGGCCAATGAGATGTAAGCTTAAATTGCAAATAAATTCTAGAAAAATTCTTGCTTTCTGATAAAAGGGAAATATATTTGTTGAATGAATGAATGGATGGATGGATGGATGGATGGACGGGCGCTTAGATTTCATAATCATAACAAATGGTAAAATTTGTTTGACATTTTAATTTCCATATTGGAGTGATTTACAACACCAACATGCCTATATAAAATATTGCTAGATAATGCACAATGTAATACCTCTCACCTGCTAAGCACCTTGATCAAAGTAAAAGAATAATTGAGAGGTTTTAAAACAAGAGATTCTTATGGATTAAAACAGGAATATACTGGAACATTGTGCATGTGGGGAGGTATATATTGATATATATTTAAAGTATAACTATTTTCTGAGGAATTCCTTTCCCCTATTGAGACACAGTCAACTTGAGTGGTAATATATTTTGGGAAATCAGCTCACTGCAAATTGTGACGGTAAACATTGTACTGTAAATGTTTTGTAGTTTTCCCCCAATAAAATTTTTGGAAGGAAAAAAAAAGCAAATATATATAATCTAAAGGTAAGAGCATATGCATATTTCATGTATAAATAAAACTGTGAGAAATATTGATTAATGTAAAAAAAAAGTATAACTATTTTTGCAAGTAACAGGTTGCCTATAGTGTTCCACTATAATAATTCTTCAAATGTAAACTTTGAAAACTTCTATTTGTCCCTTCTGTTGAAAGTATTACACTTGCAAATTGCATGCTTTTATTGAGTTCTTTTCAATTCCTCAGGAGAGAGCTCCCATTTCACAATTCATGGTTCACTCAGTCAGCTTAGCGTCTATTCCCTCCATTCATACCTTCTCTTCCAGGTGACATACATGTTCCAGAGCACTTACGTAATGTCATTACAGCGGAAGGAGGGGGAAGCTGTATGGGTCTTGGCCACTGTCATTCCTCCAGATTCTACAAATTCATCTGAAGGTTTTTTAATTCCCTCGACATATAATACATACTAAAGTTTACAAAATAATTTCATCATCATCACTTCCCGTTGGTCTCAAACACCAAAAACTTCTTTCTTTCGTATGGTCTCTTCTTCCCACCCCACTCTTCATGCATGGATTCGTTAGCTTAGAAAAGGGGAAAACCTCAAATAATTAGATTTCTTTCTTATCCCTGGGACGTGGATTTAAACTTGAAAGGTAAAAATCAGATGCTTTGTACTCTGACTTCTCTGTGAGTTATGACGACGACTACTTGTGGCAGTAAAAAGCTTATTGAGAACAGTTCTGTGGTGAAAGACAAGGTGGTGGGATGAAGGTGCCATGAAATTGTTTGATGAATACTTGACCATACCATTCAACAATTTATACAATACAGTTTGTGGAAAGAAACTTTTTTAAATTTTCAGCTCATACTCATTGTTATCAATTCTTTTTAAAAATTTTTTGGACATTATTTTGTTTCATGCCTGGTCCAGACCTGGGTATCTCTGAATAGAGTGCTGAAGAAGAAAGACTTTGCCCTAATAGAACTTAACATTTTAGTGGGGGAGATGGATTGTAAACAATTAAAGAAATAGAAATAGAAAAAGATAATTATAGATTATGAAAAATGAAATGAAGGAAACAAACAGAATGAAGGGAGATACAAGGGTGATCTTGTGTTGGGTGTGTGTTGTGGGGCTGCTCTAAATATAGTGGTCACGTTCCTCTGCTCTCTGATTTCCACGTGACTATATATCTGTTCCATTCATCCCTTTGCCCCTTTGTCAAGGGCAACACAGGCACATTTGGAGAGGTCTCCACTAATCCAGTCTCCTTCTATCCTGCAAGTTTTGCCTGCTTGCCCAGTTCATGTACAGTTCTCCATTCTTTGAAATTTAAAAATATATATATATATATATACACATATATGCTTTCTGTGTACTTTTTTAATGTTTAAGGAAATACCTCTTTGTAATTTCTCTAGTTTTCTTGATATATGATTCATCTCATTATCATTCTATAAATTCCTTTTGTAACATAGATATTCATTTATGGACATTTAAAACAGGTATATCTATTTATGCTAATATTTTTCATTCTGTTTCTTATTTTGCTCCAAATTAGTATTCTCATTTCTAAACAAAAAGTGCTTCTACCCAGTGACTAAAAATAAGCTTCTGTACAATAACCATAAGTTATCAGGTGCATATTATGTGTGTGACAGGAATTGTGCTCACTAATTTACATAAAATGTCTCATTTTATGCATATAATAACCTTACGAGATGGGCAGACCCGAGCTCAGAAAGGTTATTTTCTTGAATTGTCTGTATGCTAGATTACAGTGGAATGTGCTTAGAAAGCAGTGCTTCCTCTAGAACGAGCACTTTCTGAAGCATTTTTCAACCTCTGCGAATAAGCCTATTTTTTGGTGCAAATTTACCTTGTCAATCAGTTATGAATGTTAATTATTAATGTTAATAAGGAAAACTAATCATTGATTTTATAACCATGTGATCCTAAAAGGCCCAGCTGCTGTATTTTTCATATCTATGAAATATTTACATGCAAAAGCAAAAAATAATTTTCTTAAAGACTTGAAATCATCATTTCTATTTTGTCATTAAATAACTTAAATTTTAGTGAAGGCTTTCTACTGAAATTAAAATATATTGTATAGAAGGTTGAATCCCTGAAATCTCAATGACTAAAAAGCAGAAATTTGAGAGCTTTAGGTTTTCAGTGATAAAAGTGATTTGTTGAATTATATGGCAATAATTATACTTATAAATCCGACTATGAGATTAGTCAGCTATGTGCTGCCCTTTAAAAGAAACCAAAACCGCTGACAGATGTCTGCAAGCTATCAGGCAATAAGATTTTTATCAAATTATGCCCTTATGTTTTTGGCTCTGAAACTGGTTGCAGATTCACCCTTAAGAAATGCACAGGTAATATATTCAAACAATAGCTGGCCTCATAATGTACCAAAGTTCTCCCTGAAAATATTGTGGGGTGAGAAAAGAAATGCATATCTTTTTTGCTGTCATGTAAGGCAAAACGAAATTAGTCATTAATCAGTAATGGGTTAGGCCAGCTAACCCAATTATACTAAAGGCACACTAGTAATTAGAGAGAGACTATGGTTGGGATGAGTGGCTGTTAGTATTATCAATAAATCTTGAAAAAGTTTCAACTAACTTTATATGACACATATAATCCTTGGTGAGTTTTAATATTAGGTAATTATGATCAAACTTAATTTAAGTGGTATACAAATAAATATGCATTTTATCATCAAAATAAAAGAAATACAAAGGAGCAAAATATCAGACTGCTAGCATATTTATCTCATGTGACACGTGGTTGGCAAACTGGTTCTGATATGTCGATTCTTTGTTACTGGTTCATGATGAGATAAAGAAATTGAAAGTAAGCATTTAAGAATGTATACCTTAAATAAATGCATAGTAAATACCACATTTAGAACAGCATGGACCTAAACTATATTGGTATAATGTGGCACCTTTTTTGTCAAACCCTCCAAATATTTTAAGAGATGTACTTCTCATGTATGTGGCTTAAATTTACCTCAGCCACTTGTTGATTGTTTCTTCATAATCCCAGATGGGGTACTCCATCCATGGAGGCGTCAATAAAGCCTTTGGCTTTCATAAAAGCGTCTTTGGAAAAGACAAGAAGGTTCTATTCCTCAGAGTCAAATATGCTAAGCATCGAAAGCCAGCAATGCATGCTTAGACTACACGGATAGAGAGAACACAGCCAGGACAGTTTTCCAAGCTAAATGAGAGAAGAGTGGTGGGGCTGACCTACACCCTACACTGTTTTCCCTGCCTCCTTTCAGCAAGGCTTGCCACATAACAAGGTTTGAGTAAATGCGGTGTGACAGAGGGCTGCTAGGGTTTTTGGAGGAGAGCTCTTGCTTTCCTTACTGAAAAGAAAGAAGCTTACTGCCCTCTTCTTCCTGACTTACAGCTTAGAGCTGTAGCAGCCACCTTTTAGCCAAGAGAGAAAGGGCTGAGAGTCCTGCAGCAGTGAACACCCTGGCATCTCTGAGCCTCTACACCAGTCGGAGTTTAATAGCTTCTTGTCTTCAGAATCTTTGTTAACCAACAAAAATAACCCCTATTTTTTATGCTTCTTTTCACCAGTTATAGTCTACTATTTTTCACTGAGTGAATTTCTATCTGATAATAGGGCATGGTAATCTCAGGAAGCAAATTTAGGTAAGATTTGGGGATGGAAATTGATCTGCTTGTGGTAAAGCCTGAGTTCAGATAACCACAGATAGAAAAATATGTAGTAGATGTGTAGATTGTCAAGTGAGGGAAGCAGGCAGTAATTCAAACAGGGATGAGCCATTTAGAAGTACAAAGGAATATTTTTAAGTGAGGAGGAATAATGAAACTGGAGATTACTGCTAACCTGCTATTTTAGGAAAATATGCAAAGGTTAGAGTCATTTATTCCTGCAAATAGATGAGTATTTACGCCAGGCACTTCATTGCTATGATCTCTACTAGATTTCCTTGTAATTGGAGACATAAGAAATACACAATTGATGATTACAATAACAAAATATATTAAAATTTAAATATATGTTATATACATTTCTTCAAAATTTCTGTGGAGAAGTTCAGAAAGGATCTGGGCAATGGGATCTGATATTTGTGTACAATAAAGTGGCATGAGCCTGGCACCTTGTGAGAAGATCAGTTTCCTAAAATTGCTAAAATACGGAGTAAGTATAAAAATCACAGAATCTACTGGAGCACTTGATTCTTGGTCCCAATTTATTACATTAATACTTTATATATTGTAAATCTCTATCCTTACAGCTTACCCACTATGTAGCAGACATGAAAATATTAAAAGTTAAAAAAAAAAACCACAAACCCTAACATTTTGACTCAAAGGTTTGCAGTCCTTTTCCTCCTTATCATGAAATATATATATATATACAATGCAAATGTTTATCATCCTTTAGCACTTATATTAGATAGAAGAATTGCAAGAACAGCTTATCATCTTTTAATCATGGTTGTATAACGAGCAACTCTGTCTGTTAAACAGTTTACCTGTTAATCATTCACATCTATTTTAGATATGCATTCTGAAAAGGTATAGACCATATTTATGAATGTCCAGTATATTACTAGGGGCATTGGTATATTTACTTTTAAAATGAAGAAACTCATTAGGTACAGTCTCAAAAACATAAGAATAATAAAATGAATGAATTCCTGATAACAGCAGAGCTTATTATCTAGTGTACAGTGTGTCTAGAATCTTTGGTTTTATTTTGTTCCCCTTCTTTTGTTATACATTTTTTGTTGTTGTTGTCTTGGTTTTTAATTTTTCTCTCCAGCAAAAAGTAGAGAGGTGAAAGAGATAAACCATCAGTTCATTTTGCCCGATGATCAATCTAGTAGAAAATATATGTAAAACATTAAAGACTGTGAAATTTCTTAGATAACATAGGGTTTTAAATCATTGCTGCATTTTCTGTTCTCAATGAGTTTGTGTGTGTGTGGTGGGAATTTATATGTGTGTCTTGGTGGTGGATGAAACTTAACAGCGTGTAGCTGTGATGCTTAGGGGCCATCCAAAAATGTACTTCAAGTCATGCTGATGCAGGAGGCATGGCAGTTAGAGAGGCTTTCAACCATTACCTTGACTAGGTCGGACCATCTTATTCCTATTGTTTACATTTTAATGCAAAAAATAAACCCATCTGCTTGACCAGGGGTTATTTGCCTGTACTAAAATATATAATTTTTGTATCTTATGAAAGTGACAATGGCAGAGAATTGCAAGACTTTTTGATTTATAAAATTTAAACCTAGCTGTGTAAAGAAGGCAGTAAAAATAGAGAAAGGAAACATGAAATAGGATGTGGAGCTAGAGCCAGCCTCAAGCAGTGCTTGCTTCTGTTATAGAGAATGTCTGTGAGTAGAGCAGATTTTACCCCTGTCTCCATCATGTTCCTCCATTGTGTTCATGTAGCGGTATTGGTGGTCAGCAGAAGCAGGGAGTGAGAGAAAAGACTGCTTACAAGACAGGAAGCTGTGTCCAAAACCTACTTGGGATGTCTTGATAAAGAAAAGCCCATTATATTTTTGCCATCTCAAGTCAAAGGACTCTATTTTGTTCTACTACCTTTAGCCGATAAATATGACTTCCCTTCTCTCTGCTCATTATATCATGTTCAGATGACTTATTTCTGTCAGCTTAGTACTGTGAAGACAAATGTATTGTGAATACTCAAATTTAATATACAAAAATCCCACTTCTCATTTTAGATATTCCTTTTTTACATCCACTCATATACTGTTTTTCCTTCTTATCAGATGTGTTCTGGTAACCTATGTTCTGACTATTGCCAATTTAATACTGAAGCAATATTTATGTCATTTTTAATAAAGTTATTTCTAAATTTAGTTGGAAAACATAAACTAATGCTAAGTAAGTGAAATTTCCCATAAGTCTTCTTTATTTTTGAATTGTACGTAATACCTGCATCCTTAATAAAACTGATAACTAAACCAAACAAGGTTTTAACTGAGAGAGAACACAAATTTGTAATGAAATCCACTCAAGGCCAAAAATGACCCAAGGTTGGTTTGGTGTGAGTTCAAACTAGGCAAAGGTTAAAGGCCATGTTGCATCTGGCCTAATGTTCACATTCAGCCTAAGGTGCTCATTATTCTGGAAAAGTTCTCTAGTTGTAAGAAAAATCTAATCCTGGAAACACTAGCAGAGCCCACACTGAAAAGACACTATTCACAATTTGTGCTTAATTATAATAATACTTGTCTTTTTGGCCCAACTCCAAGTATACATTCTTTTCCTTACTTTGGTGATTATTCTACACTACTACTGTGCATGTTTGTTTCCTGAATGCTGCCTTGTTCTTACTGCACTAAATGGTTGTTTAAAGGGAGAGTGAATGCTGACTTCTTAGAAAAAAATCTGTTGGTAATTAAATTAGATGGGCATTATAATATCCTGTTTATAGTTTATTGAAACTTATCTTGGGAACACTTGAACACTGACTACTATTCTAGAGATTATAACAGAACTAAATACTACTTCTGAGTTCTGAATAATTTTGATGGTCAACTATCCTTATACACTGAGATACTGTAGCCATCACTTGTTAACTCACTGTAGACCACTGTAGCATCATATGAGCAAAGAGGATTAGAACAAAAAATTGCCACTCAGCTCTGGACAAATCCACTAAGTACCATAAAACATGCAGAAATGTCAGGCTTGCTTCATTCTTCCCTCAACACATGTATAAATTATACAACACATGTATAAAATATACAAACTCCAACACAGACCACTGAGTAATTTCCCAATTTTTTCCTGAATTACTCACAAATTGTAGGAAACGTAGGTACTACATTTATTATAGTACATTATACTACATATACTACATTATAGTACATTATACTACATTTATATTAATTTCTGGTGGTTAAAAATATATTCTCATACTAGTAAAACAGATATTAGTTTGTCATGACATGGAGAGGAATAGTGAAGGATACAGAACATTTTCTGTACAGTTTTGCCAAAAATCATACTATTTATCCAAGGAGATTTATGTAAAATTGACAGTCTCTTCCTGAATAACTATTAACTCATAATGGCTTAGTAATACTTAAAACTATTCTTACACTAATCATGTGTTTTTCTGAAAAATAATATTAAATATAAATCATTAAATTCTAGGCACATGAAACCACTTTTCCCCACTCATAATGTTCCTTATGATTTCAAATTATATTTAAATTTAAATACACCAGTTTTATGTGGTTGAGAAATACCGTTTGGCTTACTGTTGCCAATAAACCTAGAGTCAGAAGTACATGTAAATATTTTTTTATAGTTATTGTCCATATGAAAGCTTCCTGTAGCGATAAATCCATGTAAGCACATTTATATCTATTCTATTGAGGGCACTGTCTATCAGATTCATTTTATATCACCTCTTAGGTTATCTATGCCACCTTTGCTGATTCTATAATAAGTAACCCAGTTTAGAAGGAACAGAAAGAAGTGAAGACAAGAGAGACTATTTTGTGGAGAAAGGTGTTTTGATGTCATGGAGCAGTTGTTTGTGGAAGAGTAATTGCTTCTCTGGGAAAAGTAGCTAAAAACACATGGTCTTTGCTAAATAAAACTGACAGGACTACAGGTAACTGGTTTCTTCTATAAAAGACGCAGTTTATCCACTGGGGTTTCAGTACTATAGGGCCTAATTATTCCTGACATATAGCCCATTTCATATGCTCACAATATTATGGCCAAATGGAGAAAATAATTATGCCAACTGGTAGCATAAAACGCATTGAAAACAATGCAGGTTATAAAAACATTGCCGGATAACTAGTTCTTTCAGAAGGCAGATCTAGCTGTGCTAATTTGGCAAATGGTGAAGACCTAATACCGTTAAAATAAACTCCTAGGGACTAGATGTTTTTGTTTTTGTCTCATACACTTAAATTTTGTATTACTAGAAGTAGGCAAGTGGTTGGAGTTTGGCAATATTTTCATTAGTCAGGTACCATAGTTGTAAAGTCTTGTTCTGGACACACATATTATTTGTTTTGGTGGAGACTTAAGATTGGATAGTGAATCATCTTAGTTTACAAAAGAAATGTTCATAAGTCAAAAGAAAATGTTATAAGCTTTCCACTAGATGAAAGTTACAGCTGTGTTTTGATTTACATACTATGTATAATAAACAGCACTTCTAAAAGAAGGACTTTCAGAAGAATACATTTCAGAAGAATACATTTCCATAAAATGTTTCTTGTTAATAAAAATCATTGGATATTTTTGTAAAGAGTTTAACTTCAGATACTAGTTATTAGAAATTAGAAATATTACTATATTTTTCAAAAACTGTGTGTGCTATAAAACAAACTGAGTTGCATGTGCACATGTGATGTACCTATAAGATATTGATTACCAACATATTTTCATTCATGTGAATCAGCCTCATTATTTTATAGGCATTTAAAGGCAATATCAACTGAAAGATAACCTGGAAATTCAGTTTTTTATTCAACTCTATTCACTCAAGAAATTTCTTGTTTTTACTTCTTGTTAGCAAGTTCTAGCTTTGGGATAAAACACGCACATCCAGATGTTCCTTTAGCACAAGAGTGCTGAACCAGTGCCATATTATTTTTTGTTCAACCACCTGTTTATTAGCATCTGTTTCCAATTTTACATATGCAGTTTTCCACATTGATTACCATCACTTTCATTATTTTACAAACTACATAATGTAGCAACCATTAGACTCCTACATTTCAATTTCCTAGATTGGTTTATTATAAAAATATGCCACAGTGTTTGCTAAAATCTAATATTTCCTGTCTAAAGAAAGATAATTCAGACAAACAAGAATCTTTTATTCTAAAAATACCCTAATTAAGTCTAATTAGATTTAATAACATTTAAAAAATAAGATTATTTTTGTTAATAAAAATAAACACCTATATTTTCTCTCAGTTTCTTCTTCTGTATATGTGTATATACAAATATATATACTTAACATTTTTACATACTTGAGTTTATATGATACAAATAATTAAAGTATAAACATATATATACTTTACAACATTGAATATCCTAATTTTGGCCAAATATATAGATACATATCTATATCCTGCTTTTCTAACCTAAAATTTACCTTGAGTATTTCTCCATAATTAAAAGACATTTGAAATATTTACTTATAGGAACAAACTTACAGTTCTTCTTAATTATTGTGAAACTTCATCATTATGTTAATTTGACATGTTGTTAATCTGACACTAGCAGAAGTATCATTAATACTCAACAAATCGCAGTGCTAAGTAGTCAGTTATGCTATAAACACATCAAGACAAACCGGAAAGCAAATGTAACATCTTCCATTAGGAGCTTTTTTGGGACAAAAGTCTACCTTCTGGCATAATTCTTACACAAATGAGAAAGGAATTTACTTTGCTCAAGGGATGGAGTTTGGAGGAAAAGTGAGTAGTGATATTAGTAAAAGCACTATTTGAATAGAACATTAAAGAATGCATGGGCAGATGGGATGGGTCAGAAGGGGACGGGTATATACACACCTAATGGGTGCAGTACACACCGTCTGGGGTATGGACACACTTGAAGCTTTGACTTGGGTGGGGCATAGGCAATATACGTAACCTAAACATTTGTACCACTGTAATAGGATGAAATAAAAAAGAAAAATGAAAAAAAAAAAAAAGAATGCATAAGTGTTTACCAGGCAGAAAAAGGAAAGTCAGCAAAGATGTAGAATCCTGATGGTACCTGCAATACTAGAGAAATGGCTGGTACAGCTGTAGTTTCCATTAAGCATTTTAAAGAAGTGAACTGTCATGTTCAGGTCAATCTTTTTAAAGAAAATTCGTCTAGGGGGTTAGATTTTGAAGCTATTTTGCAAGCAAAATAGATGGCACTTGGTAATGGTTCACATGTGAAGTAAAAGTTAAAAGAAAATTTGAGTTCAGGTAATGGTGTGAATGATGATGCACCTTTCTACAGGAAATAGGGTATATGTACATATACCCTATATATATATATATACTATATATATATATAAATATAAATAACAGGACAATAATTTCATATCTATTGGCAAGAAAAAATATTTTCATTTTTATATAAATATAATAAGCATACTGAGAGCTGCTATTAAGAGTGTCATTCCAAACATAATGCTTGAGATAAACTTAATTAATTTTCTAATAATTCCTCCATATCTATGAGCAGCATTCCTAAAGTCAGGATTTAGCATTAATTATAAACAGATATGGATACTGCACAAATAGAAATTTTTAAAAATCTAGCATAAAATTCTGGCTCCAGAGATCTGTTAATAATATCTTAAAACCATTTATAACTTCACAGAAATGTACAAATAGATAACACATTTTATAAACTGTTTTTAAAATATATATGGATAAACAAACACACATGCACATACAATAAGTCCCACTAGAGGGATTTATTCAGAGAGTGAGCATGCCTGGTAAACTTTTTAAAAAATTGACCATTTCTATACTTTCATGGTTATATGAAACACATGAAGAAAGATTCAGGGGAATATTGTCTTATTGCGTTCCCAAGGTTAAAAGATATAAAACTATAAATTCTTTGGAATCAAAGAAAAAGGAATCTTTTTGTTCACTTACCTTTTAAAAAATCCACAAAATTAAGGGTTATTTCACTTTCTTTGTGCAAAGATGGAGCAGCCATTTGCTAAAATAAATCTTAGAAAGACAACTTAGTAGCCTACTTAGAAAACTACAGCTACAGGATAGAGTGAACAGAAAATAGGGTCATATTAAGATCTGTTTGAAGGAATTTTTATTGTAATTTTTACAATTTCCTACTGGTCTATCCTGTAATTTTCAAACCCAGTATTCACTTTTAGAGGTGACTATCTATAGCATCCCTAACTCTAGTAATAATATTGTGTTTCTTTTGAGAACAACTTCCTATTCCTTTATAGTATCTTAAAGTTTATCTACTGAAATATCATCGATTTGCATCTATTTCACTCCATAATTCTTCGGCAGAGAATGGCGGTAAATGTCATATTTGAGTACATTGTCATAGACAAAAGTTTTTAATAAATCTATATATAATCTGAAAGTATCCTAGAAACATAGATTAAAAATGTATTTTTCAGTGGACTACAAATGAGTATATTCTAATACATCCTTGGTAAAGTATAATTCTATTTATTAGCAGTACAATTTTTTTTTTATCATGGAATGTTCCATGGAAATCACAACAGGTAAAATGACGAAAACATTAGTTCTCATTGCTGTTTTCCTATCACTCCCCACGCCCTAACACCATTGCTTCACATGACTGAAAGTATTCTCATCTGCACTTTTATACATAAAGAAACTTAGCTACTAAGAGATTTTATTCAAGGTCATCAAATTACAATTAGGGAGAAGGACTTTGTAACTAATGATATTGATTTATTAGTTCTTTCTCCTTGCTGTTCGGATCTGAAACTCTTTCCTTGCTTTTGAATTTATTAAAACAAAAGTAGCCTGGGATTTCTGATTTTTTTAAAAAGTATATATATTTTTCAATCAGCCTATCCTCTATCATCCTGACATTGTCTGTTTTTGAAAACTTTGGGGGTCTTCCTATGCTCCATTGGACAAAATCTTGGAGGACTGTCAATCAATGTACCACAGTCTCCACCAGCCACCTGTTAATCAGATCCTTTCCTTTAATCCAAATCTTGAATGGGTTGAAAGTAGCTGGAGCCATCTCATCTTGTTGACAGTAACCTGAAGACCATGTTCATTAATCCAATTATTTTTATACACAGAACTTTTCTGATTCCAATATTTTCTCATGCCTGGCTCCTCAGTTTCATCTTCTTTTGGATTTTGCAAAATGCATCATATTCTAATCTGTTCCTCTTTTAGCTGAGATAGCAGAGTTAGTTTCCATTGATTGCAGCTCATGAATTGTAACTGATACAGTTAAAATTTACAGGTGCAGATAGACAGTGTTGGTGATCTGCCAAGGATTCAGACCCCCTTCTGCAGAATAGAGTTGTTGCTGGAAAATGGCAGCTACATCAGGGAATGCAGTTCCCAGTCTCCCTTGTACCTAGGCAGGGCTGTGAAACTAGCACTTGCCAACAGAATGAAGTGAATGTTTTTAGGGGGCCTGTAGACCCTGGTAGAAGAAAATACTAATTTTACACGTGTGCAAAGGTGATGAAGGAGAAGGCTTTCCTTTTCTTCCCTGCTTTCTCCCATTAAGGGCCGTCTCAGAGTGGACTTGGAAACTGCGTGTTGAAAATGGAACTGCCTTTGCCACCCTGGGCCACTGGAAGACTGTATGGAATAGAGTCCTCTTCACACTGGATTGATGTGATGAGAAGTAAACATTGATTGTGTTGAGCCATTGATTTTTGAATTGATTTTTTTTCAGTACTTATCATTATACTAACTAATACCTGCAGATAACCTGTTGAACTTTTTCAACACTAATATTTCACTTACAGTATATATTTACTTATTTATTGTTCTATCAGTTGCAAATCAGTATCTATCTTCAAGTTTGCTTTTTCAACTAGCAATTTATGAAACCATTCAATCTATGGGACAAGGTAAAATCTGTTTTATTACAAAGGAGTAGACCTAATTTGCTGCTATATTCTATTAGTGCAAGGAGCCAAAATTCTCCTTTAAAAGCGTAACAAAGTTGCTAAAAAAATGCTCAAATTTAAACTTTAAAAGAGTTTGATAAGAACTTTTCAGAAATAATCTGGAAAGTGTGTGAAACAGTGATAATGACCAGAGCCAAAGGCCTTCAATAAATGTTTTCTGTGAGGTTATCAATCAACAAATATTTATTGATATGTTAACATCTATACAAAGGGAATATAAATAACTCAGCAAAGTGCAGCAAAAGAACAAAATAAGTTTTGTAAATTAAAGAAAAGAACACTGAAAAAGGAGAGATTCGACATTCTAAGTACCTATAAACAATCTGTCTCAATGCTAGGGAGTCAAAAATTGGTCTTTCAGGTTTCTGCCATCATAATTAAGGTCCAAGGTAACTTAAGTGGTGGCCCCACGTAAAAATGGCCAGACCTGTAGATTAGAATTTTCTTACCTTGTCTCATTTCCTGAAAGTTGTGATGATCTTGAAAAAAATCTCATTGACACTAGTTTCCAGGGCTAAGGAGTTATAAAATATTGGAATCCTGTGAGGTGCTCATGGAGATAAAGGCAAAATAACAATTTTCTAACCGTAGACATCTTTTAGCAAATCCTACACCCATTCCTATTTCTCCATCCTAGTGCCATATGGGAGCCTCCCCAGGATCTTTGATGATAATATTGAGACTAGAATTAAGAAGTTCTAGGGATGAAGGTGGTGTGACTTTATAATGTCTAACATCCTGAAGAAATGTCTAGAATTATATCAAGGTTATTTTCCTGGCTCTTAGAGTTGCTACAGGTAAATTATTTCAAATGTAAAGGCAGTAAGACCAAAGAGGATACAGCAACATGTCACGTAATCAAACTCACTATTTTAAACCACAGGTTATAATCATGAGCTTATAGCATGTCACTTCTATTTCACACATCTAAGTCATCTGAAATTGATCAATACTTGTGATATCCTGAAGATAGGCAGTCTCAATAGCTTAAATAAAAGGCTTATTTGATGATAACCTTGTTTCCTAAGTCAAAGGATTTTATTTCATTCTCTGAATGACAGCAATATTCCTTTTTATGTATGTGTAACACAGCAAGGAACACAAAAGCAACAGAAACTTCCTAAGCTGTTGAACTTCAAGGGATGTTTTCAGAAAATGAAGGATATAATGTCCTTCAAAAGGTTTTAGTATCTGTTCGATTGTCTGCAGGAGCAAGGTAATCAGTAAATGAAGCTCTTGTATTTAAGCCAGATACCGGTTAGAGCTGCAGCACTAACGTTAAATATATGTATATGTATATGTATGTGTGTGTTTATGTGTATATATGTACATTTATATTCTATCCCACAGAGGATTTTTTTTAATGTCAGAAAAGTCATTTGAATTGAGATTTTTACTAATTGAACCTTTCTGAAACAACATAATGCAGGTAGAGTCAAGTGATTTAAAACTGATATTATTTATATGGCTTCATCAGAATTCTAGCAATATGTATCATTTTTAAATCAAAGAAAAGTCTTTGATGAACTCACACACAGGAGACAGGACACTGGCCAGCTAAGTCCTACCAGGTGGGCAGGGCTCCAAATAGTTCACTCGTATATTTTTCACTATATTGCTGGCAGAAATCATGACATTTTTCCCCCATTTTATCCCCAGGATAATTAACTTGTTCATCACCAAGTTGGCTGGCTTAATAACAATACAATCCAGGCTCTAATCCATTAAAGATATTTTTCAGGCAAAT
Source organism: Lepilemur ruficaudatus (assembly GCA_963574885.1). Lineage (NCBI taxonomy): Eukaryota > Metazoa > Chordata > Mammalia > Primates > Lepilemuridae > Lepilemur > Lepilemur ruficaudatus. The sequence goes on from CAUYRT010071702.1 coordinate 41,657, forward strand.
TTAACTTTGCAGACTTAAACAAAATTAACAAATCAGTGTAATGAGGCTCCCAATAATTTTAGAGAACTTTCCATGTTGCATATATGTCTTCGAGGCAAGAATATTTAATACTATACTATCTGCTAGACAAAAGCAGTTTCTATTCAATTGTTGTCCGCCTATACTCAAGGGAAGGCAGCATTTCTCTCTAAAAAATGAAGAGAATATCAATGGGGCTAATCTCTTCAAAGTGCTTAGAGCTCAAAGCAATTGCCTGCAGTTGTAAAGAGTCCCCACCCTCATTATCTCGGCAAAAGAAAAATGACCAAAATGCAAAATACCGACTGGCTTTTGGGACAGAAATGCTCAAAAGAAAGTTACAGTAAACATTCAACAGCTCACTTCTAAGCTCAACACTTTGAATTTTAATTTATTTCCTTAGCAAAAATGAGCCAAATTATGATCATATTTTTTCTTAACACAAAATGAGGAGTTAAAGTGGCACAAAATTAAACTCTATTGGTTAGTATCAAATAAACACATTAATTTGCATCTCAGATACTGTTATAGTTGAAGAAATAATGATGTCTACAGTACAATTATAAATACCCCAGGATTATCAAATTATGTGTTACATGATATAAAAAGTTCCTTTCTGGGCATCTTATTTCATATGAGAATTTACTCAATGTTCTAACCTACAAAAAAAAGATTGTTGTTTCTAGAAAACACTAATAGAAGAAATTGGAACACATACAAAATCACAATGATTTTGTTTTTAAAATGACATAAAATGTTTAATTCAATGTTAATTGTAGTATTCCATGGACAAAATCCTACTGGTGCAGTAGCTGCATTGGAGGTAACAGCACTTGCTCAGGCTGCCTTGGCATAGTTTCCCATTGGTAAGCAGAACATCCCTCAGAGGTTCACTGGCATTTAGAGTCTGGAACCTGCCTGGGAGTTTGCTCCCCTTTGCTCTCAGGTAATTTACCCAGAATACTTTAATTACTTTATTCTTTGCACTCCAATCACATGAATTCCTCAACCCTATTCTAACTCAGGATCTGTCTCTTTGGAACCCTCTGCCTAGAATGTTCTTTGCCAAGACCTGTGCTTGACCTGGTTCCTCACTTCATGCAGGTTGCTTTTTCTCAGAAGCCTTTCCTAAACATCTTATTTGAAACATCAACACTCCACCCTTTCACTCTATACACTTAACATGGCTTTACTTTGCTTTATACCATTTATGAGTGTATATGTGTCTGTGTGTGTGTGTGTGTGTGTGTGTGAGAGAGAGAGAGAGAGAAAGAGAGAGAGAGAGAGAGAGAGAGAGAGAGAGAGAGAGAGAGTGTTACTTTCTATTTCTCCCATTGGAATGTAAACAGTGAGAACAGAGACCTATGTCTTGTTTACTGTGTTTATGTGTATTATCTCATTAATGCTCACAAAACCCATAACAGGTAATATTGTGTTATCCTGATTTTACAGAGGGGAAATTTAGGCATAGAAAGATTAAGAAACTTGCCCAAGGTTAGAAAACTCATAAGTGGTAGAATCTGGATTCAAAACCAGTGAGTGTCACTCCCTCTGGAGGCTTTTTTTCCTAAGTGTTCTACTGCGTCTGTATATATTTAGAGTGGAGAAGATGTATATGTATATAACTAAAATTAAAATACTGCATTATCAAATATATATTACATAGTAATTTTACATAGTTTCATAAGAAATATTCAAATTATTAACTCTGATTTGTGTGTTTTCACGATTTACTTTTCTTTTACATATTTCCATAGTTATTTTTCAAAAATGGATACAGTAATCATAAAACATTTAGAATAACAAAAAACACATTTTAAAAAATAATGCCTCCTTTGAGTATATGAAAGGAATCTGAATGTTATTGTTTGAGAGCATGAGTAAAATACTCTTTCCTTTCCCCCTCCAGTTTGGAAGCATCTGAGGAATAGACACAGGAATTATAGGGATGGTGATCAAAATATCAGCTATAATGTGATAAGGCTAAACTAAAAACATAAATTTGCAGCCTCACGGGTGTCCTGACACTTCCCACAATGAATGAACCCTGCCCACTCACTGGCAGAGCTGCAATAACTCAGGCATCTGCTATTGGGGTAGTCTGCCGGCAGCAACGGATAGAAGAACTTGTGTGACAGACTTTTCTTTTCCAAGGAGAGGGCCACCAGAAGAAGCTATTCAGTAGGACCTGCTAAGTTTGCTTAGAACTCTTCAGTTAGCAAGATCCTCCCTTCACAGAGGAAGGGAACGGAGTTGAAAGGGTGACAGGGGCTAGGAATTCTATTTAAACTTTTTAAACCCAAGACGGTAGAGTGGGAAGTCTCTTCCTTCCAGACATATGTGAAGACTAGAGGAATTAAGAATTAACCTCTAATAGGTATAAATCTCAACTTTCATTTGGCTTCAGATGCACCTTCATCTGCCCCCCTCCTCCTCTCTCTCTAGCTCCTTTGGGAGGAGATAGGTAGGACTGAGGGTTGGATGTGGGAGATTATTAGGATCAATCTGGTTAATTACAACAAGAAGTTAAAAAGATACCAGCTCTTCTAGGTTTTGTACCACTATTATTTATTTTCGTGTCATGTTTTTCTCTTTCATGTATAGAAACATTTTTACTTTATTTTCTTAATGTTAAAAAATTATTACTATTTACTTTAGAAAGCTTAGCATTAAGAGAAAACACCTCACAGAGAATGCCTGCACTCATTCTGGTGAATGGCAGGCCAGGTTCTTTATGTGCACCTGTGCTAGTCGGGGTCCTGGCAGGAAACAAAGAGCATACACTCAGATGGAAGTTTTGAAGCAACTTATTAATGAAGGGACTAAATATTTACTGAGGAGGCAAAAATAGAGGAATAAATTAATGAAATAAGTACATAAATCAGGAGCAGTGGGAAGTTGTGACAGACTCGGTTTGATGGGGAATGGAGAGGGAAACGACCTACATAGACCCTGGCTGAGAACTAGAGTCCCAAGAAGCAAGGCTGCCTGACATGAGCTGTAGCTGTGGAGAAACGCATCACATGAGCAGAGGGAGCGGAAGCAGTAACTTCTCCAATGTCCCTCTCCTCCTGCCCGTTTTCCTGTCAGTGCTTCCCATTGGTCAATTCCAAACACAAGCCAACGGGCAAGTCAGCCTCCTAGGAAATAGAGGAAGGTGGAGAAGAACATGGAGTAGACGAGTGGAGGGTTAGTGCCAATGGAGAGCAAGCGGCACAGCATCCCTGTGTCAGCCAGTCTCTTTCTCTCTCTATCTGGATACTTAGCATGAAATTACATCCTATGCCTTATTTTGCCACTGCCTTTATTTTCACTATGTATCATGAAAATCTAACTGTGTATTTCATTACATATACATTTATGGTATTTTAATGGTCACATGGTATGCCATTGCATGGATTTGAGATACTGTATTTGAACTAGCCTTATGCTTAGACATTTAATTATTTTCGGATCTTCAGTGATTGTCTTTTCATGATTGGTGTCCAAAGATGTCCTTTTGAATTATCTTTGAAGATTATTTTATAATTAATATGAATAATGCTCTCTTTGTTTTCATATTAAACATCTAAATGAGAATCACTAACAATTTTATCACATGAGAAAGCTAACTGACTCTGAATTATAGCAAATATAGCTTTGTTAACAAAAGTTCTACCTTCATTACTGAAAACAGAAGAGCAATATTTAATCTGACTGACACATGTTGGGGTTGTTAAGTACTACTGGTAACATGAATATCATGATATTCATCACATCATGATTCAATTGGCTGTCCCAAACTCCAAAGCCAGGCCAAGTCTTTCTGACAAGTAGCAGCACTTAATTGGGACTGACATTTCTGGAGTGAGAGAAGTGTGAGGACACAAAGAAAAGTTACAGGACAGTTTGGGTCTAGGTAGAGGTAAAAAATATGAAATATGATCTAGTTCAACTGTCTCAAAACACACCAGATATCAGTTTTGGCAAAAAAACAACAAAATAAAACAAAACAACAACAACAAACAAACAAAAAACTCTCCAAAACCAGAAAACAAAGCAGTGATGTAAAACATTTTAAAAGACAAGTCATTTTTGATAATTAAAAAAAACACCAGAGTAGCATTAGAAGATATGCTGGTGGAATGAATGATATTAAAACCTATGAAGAGTTCCACAGATACACTATGTATTATTACTAAGAGGCCTCCCATGTTGAGGTGAGATTTGTAACCACAATTTCCCATTGCTTCATAGTTCCAGAATGCATAAGCAAAATATTCCAAAATTCTCACTAATATAAAATTTTCCCCCTAAAATGAAAACACTTTCTTCACGTAAGCTCATGTAGATGCAAATATCTTAAAGGAGATTCTTAAACTAATTTAATCATAAATGTGTCTGTCAGGCTGATAATAGTGAAAATCAAGTGCTTCTAACTGTTATCTATATCAAAATGTCTAAATATAAGTTTCTATATAATAATGAAGAAGAAATTATCCATTGATGTGAGACTAGAAAGTAGCAAAATCATAAGCTATCTCCTCATCGACAGAACATCCAGCAACACTCATAAAGGAATATTATGTTAGCTTTTAGAAGAAACAGAAGAAAGCATTGCAAAGATAACTGTAATTTGTGAAATTTTTCATTATTATGATGTTATCAATTGCTTTCTATTAGCAGTGATGGGAATATTTGGATTGCATATAGTTGGGTCTGCAACTTAAGTCCCACCATGTCTTTAAACATAAATAAGAATGGATTGCTGTGGATTAATCATCCAAAACTAATAGCAAACCAATTCATTGGTAACTCTTTGATTTGTTTAAATATACTGGCTCTCTTTTAAGTTGCATGAGTTACCCCTTTGACAAGATTTTAATTTACCTGTGTCCCATCAAATGTACAGGCATTTTTAAAATTAAGATAATTTATTATAATAATCTTTAAGAATGAATGAGAACACTTGTGGAGTTTGGCTGAGCCCAGGAAAGCACATAGGGTGTGAACTGTCCTGAAGCACTCCTATAAGTGAATAAGAAACAAATAAGTGATTCTGTAAGTCATGAATGAGGATCCTGGGTTTGTTTGTTATTTCAGGAAACATGGACTGAGAACACCCCTTTGCACTTTGAATCAAATTCCTAAAATATAAAAGGTACTAACATAAAGCTAAAAGAGGAAAATACAGGAGAATATCTTTGTGGCCTAACAGCAGGGATGATATTCTTAAGCAATTTTCCCCCTCCAAAAAATACTAAGACAAAAATAAAATAGTTTTTGCTCTATGAAATCTAAAGATTTCAATTTAACAAATGATACCATAGATGAAATCAGCAGTCAACTGTTTGAGAGAAATCTATGATATTTGAAACCAACAATAGATTAATGCATATATAATTACTGCAAAATCAGTAAGTCCCAAGAGACAGGAAATCCATAGCAAAAATAAGCAAAGGCAATTCACAATGAGGAAGATTGAAAGACTGACAAGTATGTAAAAAGATACTCAACATCACTAGCAATTAGAGAAATGTAAATACATTCAGTGCCCTCTACACTGCTAGAATTAGAAAATCAAATACTACCTGTGCTAGTCTGCTCAGGCTGCCTTATCAGAACCATGGACCAGGTAGCTTAAACAACAGAAATTTATTGTATTTTATTTAGTTCTAGAGACTGGAGGTCTGAGATTAGAATGTCAAAATGGTCACACTCTAGGTAAGGGCTCTTTTCCTGGCCTGTGGACGGCCGCCTTCTGTGTCCACACATGGCCTTTCTTCTGTGCTTGTGAGAGAGCTCCTAAAAAACTACCATCCAATTGGGTTAGGACCCCACCCTATGACTTCATTTAACCTTAATTACCTTCTAAAAGCCCTATCTCCAAACATAGTCACATTGGGGGTGAAGGCTTTAACATATGAATTTGACGGCAAGGGACACAATTTAGTCCATGTCACTACCCGGTGTTGAAAATGAGATCTGGAAGGGCTATAAGCTAGTATAGTGATTCTGAAGAGCAATGTGATAGTGCTTAGTGAAATTAAATAATGTACACTCCATGGCATAACAATTCCACCCCTAGGTAAATACCACAAAAAACATCTCACAGAAACCCACTACAGGGATATGTACAAGTATGTCTATCACAGAATATCTTGAAGTAGTAGAGCCCTATAGGGAATTAGATGCCCATCACTAGTGCAATGGATACATAAAATGGTATGATAAATAAAATGGAATACTATCTAGTAGACAGAGTTGATAAAATTGATAGGCATAAATTAATATAAATAAACCTTAAAAACATGGTATAGAATTAGAAAGCAAGACATTGAACGGCATGTATAGCAAAATACAGATTTTAGAAATCTTAGATATGTACATACACAAAATAATTCCATGTGTATATTCTTCAAGGATACCTACAATCTAAGGAAACATATTTAAAGACATCTAAAAATTTGCACAGAGGATGGGAATGAACGAGAGTAGGGATGGGCCAGGAAAGAAGAAAAATGCTAAAATCTGGTGGTACTTTTCTATCATATACTAAGAAGTATGTTCATGTCAGTTCTTTGTACCTAAAGAGAAAGAAAAAAAAAGGAGGATGATAAAATGAATAAAGAGAAAGGAGCTATGGGCGAAGAGTTGAAGAGAAGGAAAAGAAAGGAGAAGGAGAAGTAGCGGGAGCATCCACTGTTATAATAATTTGGATAAGTTATAACTCAATTTGGATAAGGATAAGTGGTTCCTAAAGTAGTATGCATACAGGAACAAATCAAAAATGTGGAAGACATAGTGAAAAGATAACAGAGGAAAGCAGCAATAATCAACTTAAACTGATCACTGAACACATTAATTAAAATAAGTCCATTAGAAGAGACATAGGTAATTATATAGTTAACATTATAAAAGCGCCCATCTTATTTTTCCACCTTCATATACAGCTACAGGATACTCTTCTTTACAAATAACACTCAGATGATACATATAGCAACATTACATGTAGAGCAGTTTAACTCCTAGTTTGCAACATTCTCAGTTATTATCTGCAAATTCATGTCTAGTGTTTCAATTTACTTTGCAAATAGAATCTTATATATCTCTGTATCACCAAATTCTAGAATTTAGAACAGTGTCTGGCATATAGCAGGCTTACATTAAATATTTGTCAGCTGAATTAACATATTTTTCACTATTAGACCAACAAATACAAGAGAAGGAATGATAAAATTCTAGGCTAGAAGGCATGCTATTATTCCAAGATGTTTATCAAGCTCATTATTTCAAAACATTTACAGAATGTTTATTTTATTAACAACAATACATTATTTCTTCTTTTCAATTATTTTTTCTTCTGGTGGTACAGTATACAGTAGATGTTACATGAAGATGATTTTAAACAATTTTTATTTACACTCCTCTTATACTACAAGTGAGAAAAGATACTTCTGAGCTCAATCAGATTTGAGTAAATCATATTTGAATATTGTTTGAAATTCAATTTTAGATAAATATAACTGCAAGTTATCACAAGTGCCAACTGTGCAGGCTCCATCTCCAAGAGTAGTATGCTATTCGTTTTGGGTTGATTTGCACACGTGTTGAATTGCAACTTCCCTTACAGAATTATCCTATTAAAAAGTATCAGCTTGACAGATTACAGATGATTATCTATTCACTTTTGTATACAGAGTATATCAAAAAGAAGAGAAATTCTCAGGCTATTTGACTTTGGGCCATGCAGTATATATGTACTACAAATTTTAACTATTAATTTTTAATCTAATAAATAGTATTACATATGATATTAGATTAAAATAACACATTCCTCTTAGATATAAAACTATGTGCCACCTAAAAAAAAATCAAAGGTCTGATTGTGCCTTATTTCTTTACATACATTTTTATTAATTATGATATGTGTAAAAATGTCACTTTCATGTTTCAAAATGATCTATGCTAGCATATACATGTAATTTTTATTACATCTGTAAACATACTAGCACAGCTAATTATATGCATTTGGACATTTTATTGCCTGGATGATATTAAGATATAGCTAGTTATAACTAATTTCTCATACTTGCTACATAGATACAAATCTTTTTTAATTTTTTAAATGTGTTGAAAATAATTAACACATTGTTTATATGCATATAACTACTGCAAATGCCTAGAAAATATTTCTTACATAAATACCACAAATAAATATTCATTAAATCTGTTAACACTAATTTAGAGTCCATCATTATTTGGGCATGTGCTAGATTTAAATTGTTTTTATAAATAGTTATGTGCATAAGCTTTGTAAACACTTCTAAGGAGACATTTTCAAAGAAATCTTTTCCAAATGCCTTTAGATTATCTATGCCTATAATGTTACAATTATACTTTTCTGCAGTGCAACTATTACCAGGGAGCTAAGCAACAATTATAATTATACTTGTTTTAAAAATATTACACAAATTTGAGGAATTAACACAAGTGCAACTTCTTTGATTGCACCTACATAATGCTGCAATTCAGTTTGTAAGGTAAGTTATATTCTGTTCTGATTTAACCAGAATGGGTAAGATTCTTACTATCTCACATAGTCCTACAAGAAGAATTTGATATAGTCATTAATTTAATTTATTAGAATGTTGGAATTTATGCTTTTTTTTTTTTTTGCCAAAACTGCTTCTGCTACAGAAATTGAATGTGTTGCTAGGTATGCAAAAATAATGGTTTAGTCTTGCTCAACAATACAGCTGCCATTCAAATTTGAGGCTCAATTTTTAAATAATCTAGATTTTTGTACCAAATTTTATTTCTTTTTTGGGTGAAGGAAAAGTGGAATATTTTACTTGCATTTTTATGTTTCATTTTCAAATTTTAAATAAGAGTATTTAAGTTTTAATTTATAATATTGTTTTCATCTCAGGATACGAAGTCCTAATTATATTAAACACAGGGAAAAATGCAGGAAGTTTTCTAAAACTTAGGCTGTGAACCCAATTGATAAAGTTGCCAAAAGGTTCAATACAAATCTTTCATTTTATAGATGATAAAGGTGAAGCCAAGAGAGGCTAAGTGTCCTGCTCAATTTCATATTACAAATCGTAAATGGACAACAATTCTATGCTTTAGAGCCTCGTCTTGTTCTTCACTGAAATGTCCTTTTCTGACTCATGAAGTGTGAATAATTTTTAGATGTTTCTGAAAATTCCATCTAAACCCCTCAAAAATTTGTGGGTATTGGGGATCTTAAATCATCATCCTAAAAGTGTGAGGACAATTTCAAAAAGAAGTGTTATAGTTTATGTTATAGTTATAGCAATGATGTTATCATTAGATGAAGTATACAACTTTTGAAACATAATATTTGAAAAGAATAAGAGTTACATGTATAAATTCTATTATGTTCTGTAGAAGTCAGTAGCTTTCATTTATATTAGTCCATCATATATTATGCAATTTAAATGCATTTCAGTTCTCAGAATTTACAATCCATCATTGGGATGATAATCTAAATACTAAATATGGTATGGTCACCAAATAATCAGAAAGGGTATTAGACCAATTAAAATAGGTTCATGGTCATAATACTATGCACAAGTATGACTATGATCCCTGAATTAATATATGTTTAGTTAAAATGTCTTTAATGTTTTCAAGGTATACCCATTATTATTAGCATGTTATTTTCAATAAGCTGGCAGGTAAATTAAATCACTTCTAGCCCAGGGAATAAGACAAAATCAAAGAGAAAAAACAGTCAGTTTTACAGATGAAACATAAAACAAGTCCCTATAAATCTCCATTTTTTTAATAATTCCTAATTTATAGTAATTAAATAAAATGCAATTCAGACTTTCATTGAACTATAAGGACAGGTATATTTGTCAATATACACATGTAATTAAAGCACTTTAAACTCTTTAAAATGAGAGAAATGAAACCCAACTCATAGTGCTATGATAATGGAAAAAGAAAGCCCAGTTCATTCTAGGTATTAGTCACAGACTTGTGTATCCAAACAGCTACATAATTTAACCTCCTTCAGTTTCTCCAATTCCTTTCTGCAGTATCAAAGGGGCTCATATTCTACTTCAGAACAACATGGATTTGCATACACAGTCAGTCACTCAACAGGGAAGGAAATAATGGGATATTTTCTCTTATATTTGATTTTATCCTCGCTTCTTGTGGCTGTCCCAAGAAGTTGATGTGGTAGAATGGGTTTGTTCTTAAGAGGAACAACTTAGTTTGGCTCTGCTTTATACTTTAGAGATAAAAGAAGTTGGCTTCTTTTTTCCTTTCTTGTTTTAGTTTTTAATTTTCATTTTTAGCCAGAATAGACCTTAAATAAAAGACAAAAGGAAGGGCCCTGCAGGGGCTATCGTAATTCATACCTGACTACTGGGATAGCATCTGATACCGGAGTGAAGGATTAGAGTTCTACCTCCCAGTGGGAACGTACAGGTACTTAGGATGCCCTGTGTACGTAAGACACATCAGAAACCTGGCAGATAATGCTGGGGAGATCCTCTTTTCCTTTTTTCTTCCAGAGACAAATAATTGATAACTAATGTTATTTTTATAACAGGATTCTATGTCTTAGCTTTGAGTCAAATATTGCCAAATGGTCATTTATGGGACTACTTCAATATTCATAGCGAATGAATCATTTCACCTAAGAGATGTCATATATCATTATAAAACCAAATAGTATTACAGAATAAGAATCATAATAATATATACTTTAAGGTTTTAGTCTCTGGATTTAGACTGCCTGCTCTGAATTTCAACTCCACATTTGATCAGCTAGGAGGTATTGAGCTTTCTAATGTCTTTGTGTCTCAGTTTCCTCATCTGCAGAAAGGGAACAGGAGTAATAATTGAGTTGTACTGAGGATTAAATAGGTGAATATTAATGCATAGACCAAATCATATGGTTCTAAAGACATTAGTGAAGGGACAAGGTACAGAGGTATGGGCTAATGTTGCCTTACTATGGAGACAATATCCTTCTGAGCACTTTACCTCAGCAAAGTATTTTCTCTGTCGATAGCCAGATAGTAAATATTTTAGGATTTGCAGGCCATATGGTCTTTGTTGAAACTACTCAACATTGCTGTTGTAGTGTGAAAACAACCTTAGACAATATGTAAATAAATGGGTGAGGTTGTGTTCCAATAAAACTTCATGTACGAAAAGAGGCCAAGTTGGCCTACGGGCAACTAACCCTGCTTTACCTACAGTCCTTTTGAACTGCAAGATCTTCCCACCCTGATTTCCATGGTTGGTGGAAACAACTATTTCTAGGCCTGTGTGGGCTTCTGGGATTTTTCCCTCTAACCCTTAAGACGGATTATTTTCTTGGCCTCAGGCTTTCATGTACAAATCTGTAGTCAGCTAAAGACTGAAAGGGACTCTGCAGATCTCCATCCAGGGTTTCTCCGCATGCAACTCTCCCCTCTTCTGTGCTCTGCCTTGCAAACTCAGCAGCTTTGGCTCCCTGGACTGCCCATTCTGGCTCCTCAACTCCAGGAGTCTGCTGAGAGTCCATCCATCCCGGAGTTGAGACCTAGAAACTTTCTCCAGACAGTATTCTGGGGCAGTCTTAGGGCTCACCTGTTTACTTCCCCTCTGTCACGTATTACTGTTTTTTATTGGCCAATATTAAATGTCTAAAAACTCTTATTTCATATATATTGTCTTTTTTTTCCCCTTTATTGTTTTAGGTGGGGGTTAAATCTGGTTGGTCTCTGTTACTCCAGCTTGGCTGGAAGTAGAAGTCCATACAGATTTTTAATGTTTTAAATACAAGGAAGCTGTTAGGAAATTTCATCAAGATCATTCAGCTAGTAAGTAGTGGAAAGAAAATGCAAAATCTGAGCTTCTAACCTCTAAATGAGTGCTCTCTCCTTTACACTACACTGCTTCCTTCAGAGGGGATTAACCACAATCTGCTTTTTAAAAACAAAACAATAAGCTATTAGGAATCCATATATGGTAATAAATAAATAAATAAAATTAAAAACAATAAACTGTAGTCTTTACAAAAACAAACTTATAAATCAAATTTGAACCAAAGATTTTGAGGCTATCTTGTTATGTTTTGAAAAATTAGGGAGGGGTTCAATACTTTTCCTATCTTTTAATAGAGTCACTTTTATCCTCCCATTTTAGCATTCTTATTGTGGTTCTGTCTGTGGAGACTATTTAGGACTTTTTCCAAATGGTGAGAAACTTTGCCCATTCTAATCATCTAATACTGATATGCTTTCTACTGTAAAGTCCCCATCTGGCTCAAACTTCAGATTCTGCATTTTCTAGGGATGTGACCTCTTTGCAAATTTACTGGAATTACCTTTTACAAAGGAGGGAAAGATATTGCTAAACTACATAAACATGGTAAAATGAGAGATGTGAAAAAGTATATGTATAAATTCTCACAGTCCAGTTTTATTACTTTCATTATGCAATTTCATTTAACATTTTCTGAAATAACAATAAATTTCTGAATGATAAAACATATGACATTTTGAGTATGCCAAGTGAGCAGTATTATTTAGATAGTGAATACTGACAAAAATTTGTAGCATTTTATTACCAGGAGGCTCTTTGTTTAATGAGAAAGGAACACTTATCCCTTTATAAATACATGGGTTATAAATATATACAAATATATGTAAATATCTATAAGTGCAGATAATCTATGTTTGTCACAAGCAATGTATTTGCAAATAAAACATGTAAATAATGCTATGCCACAAACAGTTCCTCTTTTAAATGTGTGAGAGGCTGATTTCTTACAGCAACAGAAAAGCTAACTCTAGATGTGATCCATACATCTTTAAATCTTTTGATTTTATGTACATACGTGTATATAATATTACATATAACTTTACTTCTGAATCATTTAAATTTTTAATATTACATGAAAATTATTTTTAATACTACATGAAAATGAGGTTTGGCCCTTATTTCTTACAATATTTATTTATTAGTATTTATGCTTTCACTAGAATCCTCCTCTAGTGGCACACAGCCTTGGACATCTCTCTTGCACACCAATGTATTGACTGTTTTTCTCATCCCTAAAATGAATGAGATGACCTCTTAGACCCCTTCCAGCTCTAGAATAAAACATGATAGATGACTATGCTAAGAGTTCCTTATTAAAGGATATCATTATCCCTCTGAATTCACATTAGAACACTGCAAGACAATTACCTTCATTATTTCTGTGAGGAAACTTAGTTCAGGGAGATTAAATAATTTGCCCAATGTCTAAAAGAGTTGAACATTAAACCTAAGGGTCTGACTCGTAGTCTCTATTCTTTATTTATACCTTTAATTTTCAAATATTTTAGTCAAAGCTACATTTTTAAAATGATACACTACGGTAATGGGATCTGATCAAATTAAAAAGCTTCTGCACAGCCAAAGAAACTATCACTAGAGCAAATAGACAGCATACAGAATGGGAGAAAATATTTGCTCTCTACTCTTCCAATAAAGGTCTGATAACAAGAATCTACCTAGAACTCAAAAGAATTAACAATATTTAATAATATTTTAACAATACTGATTCTACCAATCCATGAACAAGGTAGATTTTTCCATCTCTTTACATCTTCTACAATCTCTTTTTTAGCACTTTTAAACTTTTAATTAATTGCAGTCACATTCCATTTTTTATGATCAATAGACTTATATAGCAAACATCATCAGGCAAAATTT
>CAUYRT010071704.1:0-19377 GCA_963574885.1 Lepilemur ruficaudatus
ATATATAGAAAAAATTAGCCGGGCATGGTGGCACATGCCTGTAGTCCCAGCTACTTGGGAGGCTGAGGCAGGAGGATCGCCTGAGTCCAGGAGTTTGAGGTTGCTGTGAGCTAGGCTGACGCCACGGCACTCTAGCCCGGGCAACAGAGTGAGACTCTTTCTAAAAAAAAAAAAAAAAAAAAGAATTAAGGAATAAACATGATGTAAGACCTTTATAAACAAAAAAATTGGCCGGGTGAGGTGGCTCACGCCTGTAATCCTAACACTCTGGGAGGCCAAGGTGGGTGGATCGTTTGAGCTCAGGAGTTCGAGACCAGCCTGAGCAAGAGCGAGACCCCATCTCTACTAAAAATAGAAAGAAATTAATTGGCCAACTAAAAATATATAGAAAAAATTAGCCGGGCATGGTGACGCAAGCCTGTAGTCCCAGCTATTTGGGAGACTGAGGCAGAAGGATCGCTTGAGCCCCGGAGTTTGAGGTTGCTGTGAGCGAGGCTGATGCCATGGCACTCTAGCCAGGGCAACAGAGTGAGACTGTCTCCAGAAAAAAAAAAAAAAAATGCAGATTCCTATGCTGGAGGCTCTGCCTCTCGGGGTGAAGGCCAGGAGTCTGCATTCAATGTCATTAGCACCGCCCCTCCCCACCATCTGGCATAAAGCACTGTTTGAAACCTTTGATGTAACTGGCACCCGCTGGCAACCATGAAGCTCTATTTACTTTGTTCTGGGATCCAGAGCACACAGGCCTCTTGCAAGCTAAAATTGATGTCAGAAGAGAAAAGGAACAGGCAAGTTGCACAGGGAATGGAGGAGGAGGTGTGGTCAGGCATGACTATGAAAACCTGAGGCTTTCCAGCAGAAGTTGGGGCCAGACAGGGATGCTGGTTCTCATAGCCTTTATTCAAATGTTGCTCAGAAGTTCTAATTCCTGTACCAAGACAAGAAGAAAAAAAAAAAAGAGACTTGACACTATTGGAAAAGAGGCACTAAAACTGTATCATTTGCAGATGATACACAGTTGACCCTTGAACAACGTGGGTTTGAGCTGTGAGGGTCCACTTATGCATAGACTTTTTCAACCAAACTCAGATGGAACATACTATTTGTGAGATGTGAAACCCACGTATATGGAGAGCCGACTTTTCATATAGGTGGGTTCCACAGGGCTGACTACAGGACTTGAGTATGTGCAAATTTTGTTTTATTCGGGGATCCTGGAAACTCTGCCCCATGGATACTGAGGGATGACTGTAATTCTCTATCTAGAAAACCAAGAGAACAAACTTAAAAATAGCAAGAATTGGCCAGGCATGGTGGCGCATGCCTATAGTCCCAGCTACTTGGGAGGCTGAGGCAGAAGGATCGCTTGAGCCCAGGAGTTTGAGGTTGCTGTGAGCTAGGCTGATGCCATGGCACTCTAGCCTGGGCAACAGAGTGAGACTCTGTCTCAAAAAAAAAAAAAAGAAAAAAAGAAAAAAAAAATAGCAAGAATTAATATGAATTCAAATACTGGCCAGTTTCAAAATTAATGATCAACAAGATCAGAATCCCAGCAAGGGGCAGTCTACAGCCTAGCAAAGGGTTACAATTGTTATTTTATCCACTCATTCAGCAAGAGTTTATTAGGTGTCTACTATGCCTCAAACACTGAAAATGTCAAGCTACAGAAGATTTGGTCCTGCCTTGGGGCGTTCGTTGCATTTAGGATGAGAACTCCTGGGCCCTTTGGGAGCCAGGGGCATGGTCGGGGGCTCGTGAGGTTTCCCCACCCTGCCCGCTTGTACCCAGCTCTGTGCCCTGTGAGGCTTTCCAGGGGTGGATGGGACTCAGCAATGGCCCCTCCCTTGCCAGTGTTGACAAAGGTTCCCCAACCCCTGAGAACAATCTCATTGTGTCCCTGGTGATAAAGATGTCTGTGGCGGTTTTGGCATGTTTATCTGTAATATGCTGGGGTGGGCTGGGCTGGGGCCTGTTCCTCACCTGCGGCAGGAATCTCCACACGTGGAAGGACACCTGGACAAAGTCACTGGCACTGCCCAAGGGCTAGGCAGGCAGTGGATAGATGGCACGCCGCAGGAGCGCAGCCTGGCTGAGTGGGGTGGCGGGAGGGCACTCTGCATCCGTTCTGCCCCGGGTTCTGTGGGTCTTGGGTATGCAGCCAAGCAGGTGGGGGAAGTTTTAGTCAAAATTTCCCAAAACAAAAACATATCCAATCATTCCTGCCATTCCCACTGAGCAGGGGCTTCAGTTTGCCAGGTATTTTTATAAAGCTAAAGCTACTAGTAATTCTGATAACAGGAATGATACGTGTGTCACATGCGGGGTCTACTTGATCCATTTAACTCACAATTAAGGTTTTGAAATGGGTTCTGTCATTATCTGCATTTTACAAATGAGGAAAATAAGGCTCAGAGAGGTGAAATGAGTTGCCTGAGGTCACACAACTCCAAGTGGCTGGACTAGGATCACAGCCCAAGCTGGATGTAGTGGGCATGATTATCTTACTTGGCTATGGGTTACCAGTTCCTGGGTACAACAGGAGCCACTGTGTAGCTGGAAGGGTCTTGGGGGTTGTCTTTGTGCAGATGGGGAAACAAAGGCATGGGGTCGGTCTGAAGTTGCTTGGAAAATCTATGGAATGAAGTTATCTTTATTTTAAATGTGAGTCCCATTAGTAAAGACAAAAGTCTGCCCAATAAGGGAAAAGTAGATTAGATCAATAGTTTTATTTATTTATTATTTAATTTTTTTATTTTAGCATATTATGGGCGTACAAATGTTTTGTTTACATAAATTGCCTTTGCTCCGCCAGAGTGACAGCTACAAGCATGCCCAAGCCCCAGACAGTGTGATCCACACACATTAGGTATGAATTTACCTATCCCCTTCTCCCTCCTCCCACCTGCCCTCCGTGAATGTTATTTCTGTATTTGCATATGTGTTGATCGAATAGTACCAATTTAATGGTGAGTACATGTGGTGTTTGTTTTTCCATTCTTGTGATACTTCACTTAGAAGAATGGACTCCAGCTCCATCCAGGAGAGATCAATAGTTTTCAAAGTTAGCAGTTAAACCCTTCAGAAGGCAACTTTACATGACTCCTCCTTATGTAAAAGCAGAACTTCTCTAGCTGAAGTGTGACTGGGGACCTGCCCCTAAATCCCTGACACCCCTGCCCCATCCTGCAGCTCCTCAGGGACCTCAGCTTCTGTGGGACACTGGGCAGATCCCTGGTAGATACCTCTATAGGTCCTTCTAGCAACAAGCCTCCGTCTGGCCGTGAGCCTCATCCCAGGGATAGCGATTCACCTGCCCATAGGGCCAGTGAGCGAATGGGGTGTGCAACCTGGAAAGTGGGAACCCGGAGACATGACATGCGAGTCCCCAGAGGCATTCAAATGAAAATTTTAAAATTCTCTGCTGTCCCCAAACCCCAAGCCTCAGTGTGGGACCCTTGATGTCCCCAGCTGCAGTATGAGCCCACGTGGCCTGAAGGCAAAAAGTGCTGTTAAAAGTAAAACCAGCCTGCATGTTTCTCCAGACCAGGCACTGCCCTTAAAATGGGGATGTGGGTGGTGAGAGATGGCCCTCGATGGTGGGGGGAGGGGCTGGTGACCCGCCCATGCCCCCTGCACTCTGCTGGGAGATTCTCAGTAGGGCATGTCGAGGGCTCTTTCTGTCTAGGGAGTTCCAGTAGCATCTGCTGAGGTGGGAACAGTAGCCATGGCAACCAGGCAGTGAGCAGCCCGTGCCACCATCTGCCCAAAAGACAGAGGAAACCCTGTTCCTTGGCCAGAAAGGAGCCTTGGAAGCCCACCTAACCCACTCACTGTGTAGACAAGGCAGAGGGGGAGAGTGGGGCTGCCCATGGCCAGTCCACGAGTTAGGGGCAGAGCCAGTGTTAGGTTGGGAGTCAAGTTCTCCTGGGTCCTGACCCACCATTGCACTGAATTCACAGGTTTGGCTGCTTGAAGAGCAGGGAGTTGAGCCTGCGCATTGAGGATTCAATAAGGTAATGGAGGCTGAAAGCCTGATGCCCGTAAAAACCAAAACCCTACTGGGGATTGGCTGACCACTTCTCACTAAGTTGTCAAGGACTGATAAAGGGACCTCTGTATCCGCATGCCAGGGATTTAAGAGAGAGTGCTTAGGACGGGCGTGTTTCCACCGCCTAGATCCGCAGCAACAGCCTGCGTGCGACCCAGGCGCAACTCCGAGTGCTTTGCCTGCATTATGTCATCGAACCCTCACAACAGCCGAATGAGTTGAGTGCTGTTTTTTAAGAAATGGAGGCACAGAGAGCTAAAGTGACGAGCTCGAGGTCACCTGCCTTCGAGATTGGACGCCAGGAGCCAGACCCAGATTCTGTGACTGCGCTCCACTGGGAATGGGTGTGCTGGGAGGAGTTTAACCGGCAGGTGACCTCCCATTACTGGACAGAGTTTTCCCTGGAACTCTTCAAGTCAAAGCTGGGCTGTGCCCCTCTTTTCAGAACGGCTGAGGGTGGCCTGGCAAAGGATCACCAGCGGTCTGTTGGGCACAGCGCGCTTGCCAGTCCTGCTTGGGTTGGGGTTGGTGGCCGCCACTTGGTCTTGGCAGGGTAGGCCAGGGAACCGCCCCCCCAGCCATCCTCCCCGCTTCCCCTTGGGTCCCTTCTGCGGTGGGCCTTCGCCACACCAAGCTCCTCTTCTCAGAGGTGACGGCCACACGCTCACCTGGCGGGTGGACTTGGTGAACAGGTGAGAGGAGTCACGCCTCCTCCCAGTGGAGACAGCATCGGGAAAGACATCAGCACCCAGGCGGTGGGCCACGAGGGCCAGAATGATGTCACCTGCGAGTACAAGTGTCCAGATGGTGGCCACGTCACTGGGCTCCTTCTAACTCAGCCCCTGAGTCACCAAGACCACGGCAATAGTCAAGAGCAGGGGTCAGCGAACCTTTCCTGCGAGGAACCTGACAGTGAATGTTTTCAGCTTTGCACATGCTCTGTTGCAGCTACTGTGCCCTGCAGGGGGAGCTCTAGAGCAGCCAGAGACTCCTGGGTAAGGGCGTGAGTGTGACTGTGTCCCAGTAAAATTTCATTAGATGTTGGGCTAGGTTTGGCTCACAGGCCATAGTGTGCCGATTCCTGGTCAAGACCATAATGATTTAGCCAAAGATAGCTTATGGCATAAATTAAAAAATACAAGGGAAAAAAAGATGGTAGTGATAATAATAAAGATTATGAATCACTACATTGATTTTTTACTAATAGCTATCATTTATCACCAACAATAGTAGCTACCATTATTAGCCACTTACTATTAATAATTATTACTAATTAGTAGTTATCGTAGCAGCTAATATTTTATGAGCATTTACTACCTGCCAATCTCAATGCTAAACACACATGTTCCTCACCTCACTCAGTCCTCACAGCAGCCTGCGAGGTTTGTCCTCCAATTCACATTTTAGGGAGGTAGAGTTGGGGCTCAGAGATGCCAAGTTACTTGCCCAAGCTCACACAGCTAACAAGCGGCCCAAGTGGGTTCTGGAGTTAAGTTTCTCTGACTCCTAAGTCCTCGCTTGTCCCATTGCACAACACAGCCTCCACAGATCCCACAAGCCAGCGCCATCTCTGGAGGTGGGTCCGGCATGGTGGGGGCAGATGGAGCATAGGTAGTCGGGTGTAGGTGTGTTCCTTGGGTTTCTGGTTCCAGTGGGTCCTTTGACACGTGGAGGTGCCATTTGCTGTGCTTGGGCGCACAAAGAGGGTGAGACAGGCAATCCTGAGAGGGAAAATGAGCCAGACTTCAGGGTGAATTTAGGATGGCTGGAGACCATCCACATAAGGATGTCCAGGAGTGGGGTAGATGGAGCCCAAGGGAGGTGGGCAGGAGGTGAGGAAATGAGGACACAGGTGCTGCCCAGGTGTTTCCTTTGTCCTGCGATGAGCAGCTACCCCTGACATCCTGACCGTGTTCTTCTTAGAACGGACCCCCCCTCCTCTCCCCTGCTCATCCTGGCTGAGGTGCTGGGACTGCCTGTGGAGGGCAGGTCCCCTTCCACATCTGCAGACGGCTGTCCTAGCCCCAGGGCGCCCTACCTGCCTGAGCTCCCAGTTCCTCTTCCCAGCCCAGCTGCCCTTCAGAGGGTGTTCTGGTTGCTTTTGCGTTGGTCTTTCTTCAGGTAGGGCTTTTAGGACTTGGGAGAGAGCAAGCAAGACTTGCACCTCTTTTTAGAAATGTCCTAATTGAGATGTTTGCATTGTTCGACCAGCTGATTCACCTTGCTAAGACTGTCCATGCTCCCCGGCGCCCAGCAAATTAAACATGGACTTCTCGGCCTGGCCTGCCTGGCCCTGAGAGTGGCCTCTGGCTCCCTTCCTGAGTTTGTCCCCCAGCCGCGCTGCCTGCTGCTCCCAGAAATGGCTGGCTGCTCTCCCCGCCAGACTCTGCGCATGCTTTCCGCGCTTGGAGCTCTCTCTCTTGCAGTCCTTCTGTCCTCACGTGGCATTGCTCAGACACTGCAGCGTCTGTTCTTGACCTTCCTCCATCTGGTGGGAGCTTTCTGTCCTCTGTGGCCCGTTGGCTGTGGCTCCTGTACCAGGTGCTGAGGAAATGACAACTCTGTACAGCTTTCTCAAAGGTTCAGAGTCTAGATAGGAGCAAACAGATTGGGACATGAGTCAGAGGAAGGCAGGAAATATTAAGGGCAAATAGATGAGGGTACGCTTCGCTGTGCTCTGCGGTGGCAGATGGCATCAGGAAACCGGGGCTTTTCCCATCCTTCGATGCACAGTTACAAGTAGGTCAGTTTGGACCCCTGAGTTGACTGTGAGCTTGTATAGAACCTTCCACGATAGAGGCCCGCAGTAAATATTTCTTGAATTGAATTGAGTCAAGCAACAGCTACCAAGGCAGCTCAGGACAAAAATGGGGTTCTCCGTTCTGAAGTCTCTGTGTGTTTGGAGTAGGCACGGGTGGAGAGCTTTGTAACCAAGTTCGGAAATCCCTGTCTCATGGCTGCTGTCTCTTGAATAAAATCTTATCCCCACGTTTGTCTGGAAAATGGGCAAACCTGATTAAAGATGATTAAACTAGGAGGAGTCTTTAAAAAAGAAGGCAGGGTGAGGGGAGCATCAGGGAGGGAGAGGCAGGATAGAATAGAGAGGGAGGCGACGGTGTCTGCCAACTGCCGCTGCAGTGTGTCCTCAGGTCTTGGAGGTTCTGCTCACTTCTCCTCATTCTTTTCCTTTCTGTCTCTCAGACTGGATACTCTCAGGCAGATCCCGTGCTGCTGGGAACCCCTGTAAATTTCACTGCGATTTGCAAAAGGAGGACGGCTACCCCACAGAATGCCAAACATCCTGGGCTCCTTTGACCTGCAGAGGTACACAGGCAAGAAGGTGGCAAACCTGCGTGTCCTCAGTAAGATCACACAGATGCACGGTCAAGGTAGCAAAATCAGGGGCAGAAGAGGCTGCAGGCCCCAAGAGGGACCAAGGTCCCTACCATCTGAGATCCTTCTCTTCTCTCTGGACTACTTCTACACACTAACAAACTTTTTCGAACTCCTGACCTTGAGCGATCCTCCTGCCTCGGCCTCCCAGAGTGCTAGGATTATAGGCGTGAGCCACCACGCCCAGCCCACACTAACAAACTTTTGTAAACACAAACGAACATTTATTGATTACCTACCATTTGGTAGTCACAAGAAATCCTGCCGCAGAGGAAATGTGGGCCAAAGAGACCACTGGACCAGGAGGCTGGGTCTATCACTGAGTTAGAAATTAGGGATGCTGGAAGTATCATGAGGAGTCTTCTATGATGGCAGAAATTTTATCTCAGATGCTTACTCTAGTCAATGGGTTGAGGGCGCCCAGGGCATAGTGTTGAGAATAAGCAGGACATCCTGATGACAGCTCAATTATTAGTTCCATCTTGAGCCCAGTGTCTTGTTTTCTAAACAGAGGATAGGACATGCCCAAGGTTATCCGGTTCAATCCATCCAAAGTTAATCTAACTCTGTACCTGATGATGAAAACTCACCTTGGGGGGCTATGATAAATGACCACCCCAACCTCTCCTCAGCTCTTTGAAAGTATCAGAAATGACTCTGACCTTGGACTCCAATAGCTATGATCCATTGGCAGCCTGGCTATGTTGGAAGATGAGTCAGTCATCAACGATTTCGTCATTGCAGAAATAGTGGAGTCTAAGGAAACAATCACCTCTGAGGTGTTCATGTGTTTCCAGTAGCCTGAATTCTCTATAAAGGTGAGCCGCCTGCAGGCCAGAAGGGCTCCTCCTGCCTGGACCTTGGCCTCACAGTGGGATAGGCCCCTAAGACCCCTGGGAGTCCCTTGTTCTTCAGGCCAATTGCATTCCTAAGAAAAAATGATATTTTGCTTTTCCAAACATATTTTTGGAGAAGCAATACATCAAGCATTTTTCTTTTTTTAGTTTTCGGCCGACTGAACTCTTTTTTTTTTTTTTTTTTTTTTTGAGACAGAGTCTCACTCTGTCGCCTGGGCTGGAGCGCCATGGCATGAGCCTAGCTCACAGCAACCTCACACTCCTGGGCTCAAGTGATCCTCCTGTTTCAGCCTCCTGAGTAGCTGGGACTACAGGCATGCGCCACCATGCCCGGCTAATTTTTTCTATGTATTCTTAGTTGGCCAATTAATTTCTTTCTATTTTTAGTAGAGATGGGGTCTCTCGCTCTTGCTCAGGCTGGTTTCGAACTCCTGACCTTGAGCGATCCTCCTGCCTCGGCCTCCCAGAGTGCTAGGATTACAGGTATGAGCTACTGTGCCCAGCCTACTGTGCTGTTCTTACACACAGAAATAAAATAAACTTTCTGGACATATGCCTTGCACACGTGTGTAAATATTTCTGAGATGTGAACTCCCAGTGTGAGTTCTCAGGTCGGAATGTATATACACTTTGCTGGTGCCAAATTACTTCCAGAAAAGATTGCATTGATTTATGCTCCACCAACAGATCGTTTTGATTCTTGCCCGTCTAATGGTTAAGTAATCTCATTGCTTTACTTTGCATCTCTGATTATTTGTGAGACTGAATATTTGTTATGTTAATTGACTAGCTCCTGTGAATTGCCCATTCATATCCTTTGTCCATTTTTCTACTGAGTCATTTATTATTTCGTATTAATGTGTGTAGTCTTTATAAACAGTGGCAAATTGTTTATCGCAGTCAGTAATTTTTTAAACGCTAAGATGCCTTTTGCCACTGGAACTTTTAATGTAGCCAAATTTGTCAATCTTTTCCCTTATGGATACTGAGTTTTATGTCATTCCAAGAATATAGAAATATTCTCTTATGCTTTTTCTAAAATGTCTGACTTTATTTACACAATTAGGTATTTATTTGGGATTTAATTTTTTGGATTTGGAGTGCTGTAGAGCTCCAACTTAGTCAAATGTATCATTTTCCTAGTACTTTGTAACACTACTTTTATTATATCTATCTATCTATCTATATATATATATATATATTTTGAGACAGAGTCTCACTCTGTTGCCCGGGCTAGAGTGCCGTGGGGTCAGCCTAGCTCACAGCAACCTCAAACTCCTGGGCTCAAGTGATTCTTCTGCCTCAGCCTCCCGAGTAGCTGGGACTACAGGCATGCGCCACCATGCCTGGCTAATTTTTTCTACATATTTTTAATTGTCCTAATTTCTTTCTATTTTCAGTAGAGATGGAGTCTCACTCTTGCTCAGGCTGGTTTCGAACTTCTGACCTTGAGGGATCCACCCGCCTTGGCCTCCCAGAATGCTAGGATTACAGGCGTGAGCCACAGCGCCCTGCCTGGACTCTTTAATTTGCTATTTCATTTGTCCTTTTCTATTGCAATAGCATGCCATTTAAATTATTGTAGTTCTACAATAATTTGATGATTATCATATCTACATGTTGGTATGTTTTAGGCAAATGTCTCCCCTCATTTTTCTTGTCCTTAGAATTATTTTGTCATATCATTTAAAACTATTGGGATTTAGATTGGTACTGCATTGAATTTACTGATTTGTTTTGGGGAGAATTGTGCCAAATGACAGCACTGAGTCTCACCATCCAGGAACACAAGAGATTTCTCCATTTACTTAAGTCTTCTTTATCACCTTCAGAAAAACTTTACTGTTTCCTTCATATATAACTTGCACATTCCTAACTGGGTAATTCCAAGGTGTGTTATAGCATCCTTGGCTGATGGCATGTTTATATGTCTTTGAATTTTCCGGGATGGTGCAGCCTGGCGAGACCGTACAATCCTAAATAAAATGCATCCCGATGAAAGTTGGAGCCAAGACATTTATCATCAAGTTCAGTGCCAATCAAGTGAAAGAGATTCACGCTCAGAGGATTATTCGTATCACCAACTAGCCTCTGCTGGATGCTGCGACCCGGAAGCGGGAGCCCCAATGGGCTCTGAACTTTGGTTGAGCATTTCAGTGTTTCCTAGTCTGTGCGTAGCTTTCAGATCATGGGTGATTAGATTTGATTGCTCACCTGAAAGCAGATTCAAGCGCCAGCAGGTGAAAGGTAAGGAGTTCAAAGGCCAATGCAAACCACAGGTGGCCAGACCCAGAAGGCCAGGTCCTGTGCTATCATAGGGTCACCACTTTTACA
The DNA here is from genome assembly GCA_963574885.1 of Lepilemur ruficaudatus. Lineage (NCBI taxonomy): Eukaryota > Metazoa > Chordata > Mammalia > Primates > Lepilemuridae > Lepilemur > Lepilemur ruficaudatus. The sequence goes on from CAUYRT010071704.1 coordinate 10,633, forward strand.
GCCAGAAACACCCAGCCTAGGCCACAGAACTCCAACCTCCCAACCCCTTCCTGACTCATGGCCTCAAAAAGCAAGGCCACCGTTGTCTAGATTTAAATCCACAGATAGCTAAAGCCGCAGATTCTCTCCCTCGAGCCACAGGCTATGGGAAACCCAGAACTGCCACTTGCTGGGGCCCTGTAAGAAGGTGCCATCTCTGCAGGTTGGGGAGGGTTCACTGGCCCTGAAGGTACCTGCCAATGGGAGTGTTCTCTCATCATGGGCCTGGGCCTGCTGGAAGTGCATCCTCCTCGTCTCTGTCCCTCCTGAAATCCAGAGTCCCTCCCCTGCTGCTCCATGCCCACCTTCCTTGGCTGCCTGGCAGGGGACCTAGTCTGAGGAAAAACAGGTGGACTGGTGGCTTTTCCTCTGACATCCTCTGACATACTGAGCCCACGGCTGGTCCTGCCCACGGAGCCAGAAGCAGGACTGAGAGCCATGTGATATTGGGTTGTATTCCGCCTCCTACAACTCCATGTAGCTTGAAATTGTGGCACCTGAAGCCCGCTCCACGGCCCCTGCGCTTCCCCAGGTCTAGGCCAGCCTTCCAGGCACCTTCAGTTCGGGAGGAATTTGGTCTCCCAGGTGTGAGGTCCCTAGCCCCTCTCTGGTGGTGGGTGACCCAGTGGCCCTTTTCTGGTCTGAACGGTGGTGTTGATGGGTTAAGATCATGAGCCTTCAAGGAGACCAATGCCGGGAGGGAAGGAGGGAGAGAAGAGGAGTGGCCACAGCCCCCTGGCACCCTGCCCACCGCAGGGATGCTGAGCGGGTACCCTGCCCCAGGCTCGCCCCTCCATACTGCCCTTGAACCTTCTCCACTTTGGTCCCAGCCAACATTTCACTCTCACCTTCCAACACCGGAAACATCCCGCCTCCTCCAGGCAGTGTTTGGAACATGCTCTCCCCAATCTCCACGGCCGTGCGCTTCCCTTAGCAGGAGGGGCTCCACCTGAGAACCCTCTTGGATATGGCTCTTGGGCCAGTCTGTGAATTTGCTGAGCCTGTTGTTTCAATTCTTCCCCCTCCTCAATCTCAGCCTGCTCATAGCCAAGCAGTAAAACCTACCCAGCACCCCTGCCCCCAGCCCACCATCACCCTGGAATGAAGCTGCCTTTGGCCCTGTGGGCCTCATCTCAGGGTGTGGGGCCGTCAGGCCAGCCAGAGAGGATCCCTGACTTTGGCCAGTCGAGGAGAAGGGTTTAAACAAAGGTCCCCCTTCCTGACCTTGGGGTACAGAACATAGCCCCAAGGCACTTCGCTGGAGCCCCTGGCCTTGGCTACTGTCTCATCTCACTAGTGCCGGTGACCCTGAGGCCCCAGGGGGAGCCTGGAGACAGCTGGCAGGCCCCGCAGGAAGCCACCAGGCCAGGTGACAGGCTCCCCCTCTCCTGAGCACCGCTGTCTCAGCAGGGGCAGGTGCCCTTTCTCAGCAGCCTCAGGGACCAGCAGGCAGGCCCGAGCAGGGGGAGAGGCCCTCCTGCTTCCCCGTGCAGGCCCCGCTGCCTGCCTGCCCTTCCCTTGAGTAGAGGTCTGTGCCAGGGCTATGTCATCCCAGGGAAGAGCCACCTCCTTGTGCCAACAGAGAGCCCTTCTCTGCTAACTGAAGTCCATTCCTTCTTGTTCTGCCTTCCAGAGATTTGCTCACATGATCAATATGCTTTTAATTAAACCCTGATTACTTCAAAATGACTACGTGGTCCCCTGAGTCCTTTTTTCTTTAAGCCAACAAGCTGCTTAAAGTATCCTGTGCTGGGGGGTGGGGCACATGTGGTCACAGGGAGCCGTCACATCCTTGATCTTCCCAGGTCAGGGGGGTCTCTCCGAGGGGTTGGCATCTTTGTTCTGCCTGTTCAGGACGTCAGCCCCTCTCAAAGGCTGTGACCTCAGCTGGACACACCTTGGCAGACACACACGTGTAGCCTGAATGAGGGTCATTTTGTGTGTGATTCACAAGACATTCAGGGCGGAACACCTGTCCTCCTCCCCCTTTCAGGCCCTCCAAGTCAAAAAACCTCAATCCTAGTCACCCTTGCCCCAAATGCCCACCTCCCTGGCATGCAGTAGGTGTTCAATAAATGCTTATTGAATGAAAGGTGATTCAATTTCGCTCTGCCGGAAATACCACGAGGGCGGTGACGCACAGAGAAGGGTTCGGTTGGTCACCTGCAGCGCGGTGCCAATCCCGAGAGGCGGTCAAGCCTGCGCAACACTCACGTGTCTCCCACACCAGGAAGGGAGGACAGTGGCTCTCCTAGAGGTGCCCTCAAGGTGCCTCAAGAGGAAGGACGCTGCCCAAGGCTCTGGACTGGGATCAGCTGAAAACAGGAGACTCTAGCCACTGAGGTTGAGCAAAGAGCTTTTTATTCAAACTAAGGGGCCAAGGTTCGCACCCAGCCTCCCTATCAGTCCTCATCTTGTTTTGACGTCAGCTGCAACGCTTTCAGTTTGAGGCTAAGCAGAAGAATGTTATGCTGTCAACAGCTGCCACGGAGAGAAGGCCACTGTGTCATTGGTGTGGGGGCACAGGGCTCAGGATACTGGACAAGTTGTTGCCCACTTGACCCTGGCTGTGGCCCAGTTCAGCACCTCCCGGAACAGGGCAGAGGGATGTGGCTGAGGTCTAGCATGGAGGTGGGGTCGGTGGGAAGGAGGGGGAGAGTCTGCCTGTGTGCATGCCAAATGCCTCCCCACCCCAACCTTCCTTTCCAGAGCAACCAGTCTGAAAACAGAATTGGCTTTGGGGCTGGTGAGTACCTCTGCTTTCAGGCCAAGCTGGCCCCTAGGAAGGGCAGTTTTAACCCCGACATGCGAGGACATTTCTCAGGGGCCATACGGGTTTGCAGACACATCTGACCTCGGGCCTGAACTCAGCACAGAGGCCGATGTCAGCAGTGACTGGCAGACCCTCTCCCCTTATTCTGACTGCTGCCTCCTAAGTTACTCCAGGAGCTGGCCCTGCTCGTCTCCTTGCGGTCTCTTTGGTATACAATCCACTGCACTGGCAGCCCCGGGCTGCTTCCGCGTCAGGAAAACAAATAGGGGTCCGCACGGTCAGAGGATGGCTCTCCCCCAAAGCCAGTTAATTGCCTCTAGAGCTGACTCGGGCTCCTCCCGTTGTCACTGCTAAATAGTAACGCTGATGTGGACCAGGAGACGGGGCCTGCAGGTGGGAGTGGAGGCCCCGGCCTTTCTGGTGCTCTGTTGGTGCTGGAGTCCTGCCGTCACCCTTCTCGTGGGACACAACTGGAGAGTTCTGAGCAAGGCTATAGGACAGAGGAGGCTGTGTGAGCACTGGCCCCTCTGAGCAATGCTCCCAGACAGAGGGTCTCTCTGACAGAATCATCACCCTTCACGGCACACCCTAGGATGCTATCCCAGAAATGGCCACTGCCTGGCTCTCCTTCCTTTCTCAGCGTCCTAAGGCTGTACCTCCAAATACTGACCTTCTTCCCCGTTGAACTGGGGCCATGGGCTCCTTTGGGCCATGACTCATGCCATTTCGCCTGGAGCTGGAAGAGGGGCCCTCACAAAGAGACGGGCGTGGGCAGGCTCTGGTTAGCGCCTGTGCCTTCTGCCGACGCCGGCAACACGGGGAACGGGCCAAAGAGTACAACAGAGGCCTACACCCGGGAGTCGGGGTAGGGAATTCATCTCTTATACCAAACTGGGATATGAACCCTTCTGCTGGACTTTGTGCAGAAACAACCACTGGAATGGGGTTCAGGAGCACCAGGACCCCTGTTCAGATCTTTGGTAATGGTCACAGACTCCCCAGGCCCAAGTGGGGTGACTAGGGTCCAGGTTATCCTGGCAGAATGTGTGTGTGTGTCTGTCTGCCTCAGTCTGTCTTCCTGGTTCATTGGTCTGCAGGCCCTGGCCACCACTCATCCTTTCAGAGACAAGATGGGCACCGTCTTGAGAAAACTGGTCTAAAACAGACAGGCAGGGTTTCTGGCCATTTCTACCCATGTGTGCTATCAGATTCCCTCCGAGAGGGAAAGTCAAATTAAGTTCTCATGGGGGAGGTTAGCAAGTCCCCAGTAGCTCCAAATAGGTCCTTCTCCTGCCCACACCTGTGAATGGACAGATTTGCAGCCACAGGTGGGACTGCTAAGCTGTCTGACTCAGTGAAGATTCCAGTGTCTTTGGAGGGTGAGCTTGTTTTCGGTGCCACCATCCTAACCCAGGCTCATGTCTGTGCTGGGCATGTCCCACCTGTGTGTGTACAGCCTCCTCTCAAAACTTGCCTGACCCCCGGAAGCTAGATGTGGCAGCCACATCTTCCTGCTAATTTCAGTAGGCAGTGGGGGATGCCCTTGCCAGGGCCCCAGTCTTCCCAAGAGAAGACAGGCGGCTCAAGGAAAGCCCTTTTTCACCCCAGGCCATCCTGGTCAGGCTTCTGTTACTGGGCAGAGCTGTGCAAGCCACCCTGCCTTGGAGACTGGCCCCTGACGATCCTTCTCAGGACAGACTCTTCTTAGGGAACTCAGAGAAAGTCCCCCATCCTCCTCTGCTGTCCCCAGGCCACCCCCGCCCCCAGAAGTGGCCCAACTTGGAGAGAGGGAGAAGGAGGGGCTCTGAGGGGTGGCAAGGCGAGGGAGGGCCTGAGGGAGGCACTGGGGCGCTGGGGTCGTCACACCCACGAGCCCCTCTAGCCAAAACCCCCGTAGGACGGTTGGCAGGCACGTTTCGTGTTCGGTTGTCTCCCCACAGCGGCATCTATTCATCTATCACCTCCACAGAGTCCTCGTCCTTCGTCTCCTCTGACCGCTCCTCCGGCGTCTCAGTGTTGTCGGTGTCCGACAGCGATGTCACCTGCCGCACCAAGTCCTTGTCACCGGGGATCTCTGGCTGACATGGTCTGGAGAAGGGGTTGAGCCAGTTCAGGGAGAAGTCCCCACCAAAGGTCTCTTTCACCGACTGCCAGCTGCCCGTGTGCTGCCGGGGCTGGTTCTTTCGTTTGAGGCGCTCAATGCCCTGCGGGGAGAAGGGGATCAAGCCGTCAGCACGGTGCTGGCTGCGGACCTCCCGCACACACCCGGCCCAAGAGAGCATGGCCTGCTGTGGCCCGCATGGGCCCTGGCTGGGGCGGCGGTGCAGGTGGGAGCGGCGGGGAGGAGCACAGCGGGGCGGGCCCTGCCTCCCACCACCCGGCCTCCCCTTCCTTCCAGAGGCGCAAGGCCCCTGCGGGCACGAGCCGGGCCACCCATCCACCGAGACCACTAAAAGCGGTGACCCCTCCTGAAGTCTCCTGGGCCACTCCCCCCACGGTAGGAGCCGCAAACTTAGCAATGAAGAAGGATGAAGGGGTTAAGGGGACAGCATGGGATACAAACAACATGCGAGGCGAAGCGGCAGACGCAGGGACAGCCAGTGCCAACATGCAGCAGGCGGCTGGAGGGCGCACAGGGTCCTCGTGGGGACTGGAGGGCTGGGGTCAGGACTGCTCATGCAGTGGACACACCCCGAGGCCTCTGCCAAGCTGCCCACTCACCTGCCTCTGCTCTGGGTGTCGGCTGCGACTCAGCCTCAGAAAGAGGGTGTTGGAGTCGGGGAGAAGCCCACAGGAGTTAAAGCACAGCCAGGCCATCTCTCCAGGCCCACAACACCCTCTTCAGAGGCTTTGGACCCCAGCGGGGCAGCTGCTTTCTCCATTTCTTCTGGAAGCCAAGGGAATTTGCTGTGGGTTTGCTGGACATGGGCAGTGCTCTTTCACATCACTCCATAGCACCTCAGAAAGGTCTCTGTGTACCTCGTTCTAGGTTTTCTTTTCCACACAAGATCCTACATAACTGGTATAATCCTTTATCATGCAAAAAGAGAAACTGAGGCGCACACACCCAGTCTGAGGTCTGACCATACCCTAGGCCAGTTCTTCTCCAGCACGCTTTCTTCCCACACCATCTCAGAGATTTCAGTTTCTTGACTTTTGAAAAAGCTCTAAAGAATCTGATCTCAAAGCATCTCCTCCTACGATACTTACTAATTACAAAGGGAATGATAGTACGCTTACAGCAGGGAAACTCGGCCGCTGTCACCTTCACCCAATGGTTAAAGTTAACGTCACGAATAATGACACCCATCAACGGCACGTGCCTCCGGAGGCGGTGCACCGAGGACGCACACCACAGCAGTGGCCCTCCTGCCCCAGACACAAAATCTCAGTCTGATCGTGCGAGAACATCGGACAAACACGAACTATAGGGGAGAATATGGGCCTATAACCTTAAAGGCTCAAAGTCTGATGAAAATGCTTTGGGACCAGATGGACATGTTGGTTACACAACATCATGAATGTACTAAAGCTTTAAAATGGTTCATTTTGTGTTATATGATTTCGCCTCAATTTAAAAGGAAGGTCAGGGCCGTGAAAGACAAAGGAAGACTGAGGAGCTGTCACAAACTGGAAGACACTAAGAAGACATGACCAATGATGCATTGGGGCATCCTGGGACAGAAAAGGACATTCGAGGGACGACTGGAGAAATTTTAATAAGGTATATAGATTAGTTGGCAATGTCGTGTCAGTAAATTTCCACGTTTTTTAAATATTTGCATTATGGTTGCATAAAATGTTTACCTTTGGTGAGACGGATTGAGGGGCATATGGGAACTCTTTGTACTGTTTTTGCCACTTTTTTGTAAGTCTGAAATTATCTCACAACAGAAAGTTAAAAAATAAAAAATAATCTGACATGCAAAGATTTACACAGTGCAAACTCGAACACTGAATTATAGTAATGAAAAGTTGGAAACAATCGAAATGTCCAATAACGATGGCTAAGTGAATAATTCAACAAAGCAGAATGCTATGCAGCTATAAAAAATGGCGTTAGCACAGTTTTACATGACATTGGAACACCTGTCTGTGTGGTTACCTTTGGGGATGGAATTTTAGATAATTTGTTTCTTTCTGTAAACTTCTTACGTGGTCCAAGTTTTCACCAATGAGCAGGTGTTACATTTATAATCAGAACAAAAAAAGCTGTTTCAGAAAACGGATCTTGTTGACACAGTCTTGAGGGACCCTCCTGCAGGTCGTGAGCTAGAAACGCCATGTTGCGCCCTGACTGCCCCTCGCCAGGCCTCCCTTCTTAGCAGAAGCAGCAATGACCATCAGAGGTAACTTGCTTTGTGGAGCCTGTGTTCCCTTCCTGGGGGGCCATCTGTAGGCCATCAAGAAGGATCCTTTAACTGACTGCATGAGAGCTGGGACACCACGTGGCACACCAGGCTACAGAGGAGACACCCGGACGTGATTGGCTGTACCCACACTGCCTTGGACTTATTCAGTGTCTTTAGGGCTCCTTGCGAGGAGGTGGGCGTTGGTACTGACACTTGGCAGATGGGGAAAGAAGGTTCCAAGAGGCCATGACCATGGCCAAAGCTCATCTGGCTGGTTATGCGGCAGAACTGGGACTAGAACTAGCGTCTTCTCTCTGCCCAGTGTGTTTCCACTTCTACTGCAACCCCCCACTCTGCCTGTGCTGAGCTCAACGTCAGAGAAAAGCTGTAGAGGGCAATGAAAGCAAGAGCCCATGAGATTATTATTTTCCATTCATGTGGCATGCTCCCAGATGAGCACGCTTGGATTATACTCAAAAGTAGCAAGGATACACAATACTTTTATGACACGTTGAGCTCTTCAACAAGGTCAAAAAATATTCCAGACAGAACCTGGCTTGCCTACCGAAGTTCCTCAGTAGTTAAGTGGACAAACATTCAAGGAGTGTCGACTTTGAGTCTCAAAAGGAAAAAATATTCCAAATGAATCTGATGTATAAAAAGGGCCCAAGGGCTGCATTTTCCTGGCAGAACTCAATTTTGAGTTCTATGTGGATTTAAAGGTGTCTTGAAGGTAAAGTTTTTAAGCTCAAGCTTTGCAGAGGAGCAGTAATACCCATTTTAGGCTCAAGAGAATAAAAATGGTTGTTGATTCCTGTTAAGTGGGCAATGGTTTACACTAGCCCCTCTTGCAGGGTGTGTGTGACCCAGACCTTTTGGCCCAAGTCTGTCTGGGTAACACATGAACTGTGATCTGTGAACAAAGCCACCAGTACCCCAGAATGAATGCATGAGGACCAGGGCTCCTGAGGGAGGCAGATTCCCCGGGCACGTGCTCTGCACAGAGGCAGCTGAGGCCCACAGAGCAAGAGGAGGCTGCCTCCCTGCTCCCTACATCCTCAGACGTAGTCAGAGCCCACGCAAATGTGCCTCTTCGTAGCTGGCCAGATAACGGTCTTCCTTCTTCAGTGGTTTCACACTTTTACACTGTTAACCCACAAGAGGAAATATTTTTCTGTTGTAATCCAGAACATATGCATACACACATGCCTCCAAAGTTTCATGAAATAATACTTATCCTATGATGTGTGATGCAGGTGAAAATTTTCTTTTAAAAAATGTTGGTTGAGGCAGGGCGTGGTGGCTCATGCCTGTAATCCTAGCACTCTGGGAGGCTGAGGCGGGTGGATCGTTTGAGCTCAGGAGCTCAAGACCAGCCTAAGCAAGAGTGAGACCCTATCTCTACTAAAAAAAAAATAGAAGGAAATTAGCTGGACAACTAAAAATATATAGAAAAAATTAGCTGGGCATGGTGGCGCATGCCTGTAGTCCCAGCTACTTGGGAGGCTGAGGCAGGAGGATTGCTTGAGCCCAGGAGTTGAGGTTGCTGTGGCTAGGCTGACTCCACGGCACTCTAGCCCA